>JAHHZJ010003881.1:0-57731 GCA_021437245.1 Aegilops speltoides | reverse complement strand
CTTTAAATTCATAATCACCCAACTAGCATGACTTTAATATCACTACCTCCATATCTCAAAACAATTATCAAGTATCAAATTGATCATAGCATCCAATTCACTTCCTATGATAGTTTTTATTATACCCAACTTGGATGCCTACCATTCTAGGACCAATTTTATAACCATAGCAAATATCATGCTGTTCTAAAAGACTCTCAAAATAATATAAGTGAAGCATGAGAGACTAGCAATTTCTACAAAAATAAGTGAACGCTGTGCTCTAAAAGATATAAGTGAAGAACTAGAGCAAAAACTATCAAGCTCAAAAGATATAAGTGAAGCACATAGAATATTCTAGCAAATTCTAATCAAGTAGGCTTCTCCTAAAAGGTGTATACAGCAAGGATGATTGTGGTAAACTAAAAAGAAAAGACTAATATAATACACGACGCTCCAAGCAAAACACATATCATGTGGCGAATAAAAATATAGCTCCAAGTAAAGTTACCAATGAACGGAGACGAAAGAGAGGATGCCTTCCCGGGGCATCCCCAAGCTTAGGCTTTTGGATATCCTTGAATATATTGGGGTGCCATGGGCATCCCCAAGCTTAGGCTCTTGCCACTCCTTATTCCATAGTCCATCAAAGCCTTACCCAAAACTTGAAAACTTCACAACACAAAACTCAACAGAAATCTTATAAGTCTGCTTAGTGAAAGAAAACAAAACCACCACATAAGGTACTGTAATGAACTCATTCTTTATTTATTTTGGTGTTAAACCTACTGTATTCCAACTTCTCTATGGTTTATAAACTAATTTACTAGCCATAGATGCATTGAAATAAGCAAACAACACACGGAAAACAGAATCTGTCAAAAACATAACAGTCTGTAGCAATCTATAACTAACGCAAACTTATGGAACTTTAAAAATCCTACAAAAATAGGAAGTCCTGGAAATTTTTTCTATTGATCAGCAGCAAAAAGAATCAACGCAAAAGCACGTTTCTGTGATTTAAAAAAACTAAATTCGTGCGCGAAAAGTTTCTGTTTTTCAGCAGAATCAAATCAATTATCATCATAGGTTATCCTATAGGTTTGACTTGGAACAAACACTAATTAAAAGATAAAAACACATATAAAAAGAAGGTAGATGCAAGATTTATTACTAAACAGGAACAAAAACAAAAAACACAAAGAAAATTGGGTTGCCTCCCAACTAGCGCTATCGCTTAACGCCTTCTAGCTAGGCATAAAAGCGAAGATAGATTTAAGTAGTGCCATCTTTGGCACTAAATTCATAAGTAGCCCGCATGATAGATTCATAAGGTAATTTGACTTTATTTCTTGGAAAGTGCTCCATGCCTTTCTTTAATGGGAATTGGAATCTAATATTCCCTTCCTTCATATCAATAATCGCGCCAATCGTTCTAAGGAAAGGTCTACCAAGAATAATAGGGCAAGAAAGATTGCAATCTATATCAAGAACGATAAAATCTATGGGCACTAAATTTCTATTTGCAATAATGAGAACATCATTGATCCTTCCCATTGGCTTTATAATGGTGGAATCCGCAAGGTGAAAATTTAAAGAGCAATAATCAAGATCATGGAAACCTAGAATATCACATAAAGTTTTCAGAATCATGGAAACACTAGCACCCAAATCACACAAAGCAAAACACTCATGATATTTAATTCTAATCTTTATAGTAGGTTCCCACTCATCATTAAGTTTTCTAGGTATAGAAACTTCCAAATTAAGTTTTTCATCATAAGATTGCATCAAGGCATCAACAATATGTTTGGTAAAAGCTTTGTTTTGACTATAAGCATGAGGAGAATTAACAACGGATTGCAAACAAGGAAATACAACCTTCTAAAGAACAATTATCATAATCAAATTCCTTGAAATCCGAGATAGTGGGTTCAATACTATTTAAAGTCGTGACCTCCAATCCCACTTTTACCAAATTTAGCATCAAGATCTAAAACTCCGAATTTTGGGACGCCTTCTAGGTAAAGTTGACTCATCTTCAGTCCCATAATTATCAAGATTCATATTGCAAAACAAAGATCTAATAGGAGACGATCAATAACTTTAAGATCTTCATCATTATTTTCATGGAAACTAGAAGAACATGCCTTTACAAAGCAATCTTTCTTAGCACACAATCTAGCTGGTTCTTTCCTTGCACTCAT
Organism: Aegilops speltoides; assembly: GCA_021437245.1. NCBI lineage: Eukaryota > Viridiplantae > Streptophyta > Magnoliopsida > Poales > Poaceae > Aegilops > Aegilops speltoides. The sequence goes on along the minus strand of JAHHZJ010003881.1, from coordinate 55,545 downwards.
CAATGGAAATTCTCATTGCTTTGAGAGACTCATTGATATCATGCTTAGGAGGAGAAGATCTAAGTTTAAGAGAATCAACATCAAGCTTAAAGTCTATCAATGTTCCTAGCCAAATCATCAACTTTGAGCAAATTTTCTTCAAGCAAAGCATTAAAATTCTTTTGAGAAATCATAAATTCTTTCACATATTCTCAAAATCAGAGGGCATCTTATTAAAATTACCATAAGAATTATTGTAGGAATTTCCATAATTATTAGAGGAATTACTAGGGAACGGTCTAGAATTAAAGTTTCCTCTATAAGCATTGTTACCGAAACTATTCCTACCAACAAAATTCACATCCATAGATTCATTATTATTCTCAATCAAAGTAGATAAAGACATATCATTGGGATCAAGAGGAGTATTTTTAGTAGCAAACAACTTCATAAGTTCATCCATCTTTCCACTCAAAACATTGATTTCTTCTATAGCATGCACTTTTTTACTAGAAGATCTTTCGGTGTGCCATTGAGAATAATTTGCCATAATATTATCAAGAAGTTTTGTATCATCTCCTAACGTGATTTCCATAAACGTGCCTCCCGCGGCTGAGTCTAAGAGATTTCTAGAAGCAAAGTTCAAACCGACATAAAAATTTTGTATGATCATCCATAAATTCAAACCATGAGTAGGGAAATTGCGAATCATCAATTTCATTCTTTCCCAAGATTGGGAAACATGCTCATGATCAAGTTGTTTAAAATCCATAATATCGTTCCTAAGAGTGATGGTCTTAGCGGGAGGAAAATACTTAGAGATAAAAGCATCTTTGCACTTGTTCCAAGAATCAATACTATTTTTAGGCAAAGACGAAAACCAAACTTTAGCACGATCTCTAAGTGAAAACGGAAATAACTTCAATTTTAACAATATCGTTATCCGTATCTTTCTTCTTTTGCATATCACACAAATCAACAAAGTTGTTTAGATGAGTAGCGACATCTTCACTAGGAAGGCCGGCGAATTGATCTTTCATAACAAGATTCAAGAAAGCAAGATTGATTTCACAAGACTCAACATCATTAAGAGGAGCAATCGGAGTACTAAGGAAATCATTATTATTGGTATTCGAGAAATCACACATTTGGTATTATCTTGTGCCATGGCAACAAGTAATCCAACACACAAGCAAATGTAAAAATGCAAGCTTAAAGAGAGAGGATGAAATTGGGAAAGAGAGGGCTAATAAAACAAGAAGGGTGAAGTGGGATAGGAAAACGAGAGGCAAATGGCAAATAATGTAAATGCGAGGAGATGAGTTTGTGATGGGTACTTGGTATGTCTTGACTTGAGCGAAGACCTCTCAAGAACGGCGCCGTAAATCCTTCTTGCTATGTCTTGAGCTTATGCTGGTTTTCCTTGAAGAGGAAAGGGTGATGCAGCAATAGTAGTGTAAGTATTTCCTCAGCTTTTGAGAACCAAGTATCAATCCAAAGAGGAGGCTCCTCAAAAGTCCCACGCACCTACACAAACAAACAAAGAACTCAAGAATCAACGCAATAAAGGGGTTGTCAACCCTTCACGACCACTTGCTGAAAGTGAGATCTGATAGAGATAGTATGATAAGATAAATATATTTTGGTATTTTATAATATAGATGCAAAAGTAAAGATGCAACTAAAAGTAGATTAGAAGCAAATATGATAAGAGATAGATCCGGGGCCATAGGTTTCACTAGTGGCTTTCTCAAGATAGCATAAGTATTACTTGGTGAACAAATTATCGCTGAGCAATTGATAGAAAAGTGAATAATTATGAGATTATCTAGGCATGATCATGTATATAGGCATCACGTCTGCAACAAGTAGACCGACTCCTGCCTGATCTACTACTATTACTCCACACATCGATCGACTCGCCTCGATCTACTACTATTACTCCACACATCGATCGACTCCTCGCCTCCGCATCTAGAGTATTAAGTTCATAAGAACAGAGTAACGCCTTTAAGCAAGATGACATGATGTAGAGGGATAAACTCATGCAATATGATATAAACCCCATCTTTTATCCTTGATGGCAACAATACAATACATGCCTTGCAACCCTTTCTCACACTGGTAAGGACACCGCAAGATTGAACCCAAAGCTAAGCACTTCTCCCATGGCAAGAAAGATCAATCTAGTAGGCCAAACCAAACCGATAATTCAAGAGACTTGCAAAGATAACTCAATCATACATAAAAGAATTCAGAGGAGATTCAAATATTTCTCATAGATAAACTTGATCATAAACCCACAATTCATCGGATCTCAATAAACACACCGCAAAAAGAGTTTACATCGAATAGATCTTCACAAGAGAGGGGAGAACATTGTATTGAGATCCAAAAGAGAGAAGAAGCCATCTAGCTAATAACTATGGACCCAAGGTCTGTGGTAAACTACTCACAACTCATCGGAGGGGCTATGGTGTTGATGTAGAAGCCTCCATGGTCGATCCCTCCCAGAGCATGCCGACGGAAGGCTCCAAGATGGGATCTCATGGATACGAAGGTTACGACGGTGGAAATTGTGTTTCGCTGGCTCCTCGGATGTTTTCGGGCACGAGGCTTATATAGGAGGAAGAAGTACGCGGTGGTCGCCGAGGCCCACAAGACAGTGGGAGCACCTCGTAGGGGGCACCCTACCCTCTCGTGGCCGCTTTGGCTGCTTCTTGACTTGCACTCCAAGTCCTCTCGATCACGCTTGTTCCAAAAATCACGCCCCCGGGTTTCATTCCGCTTGACTCGCTTGATATTCCTTTTCTTCAAAATAATCGAGATAGGCAAAAAACAAAGAATACGGGCCGGGCCTCCTGTTAGTAGGTTAGTCCCAAAATGATATAAATGTGTAAAATTAAGCCCATAAACATCCAAAAGGGGTAATATAATAGCATGGAACAATAAAAAATTATAGATACGTTGGAGACGTATCACCCTTGCGCATGCCATCCTCTCCTTGCTTGGTCTTGCTCCATTGTTCATCCCTTTTATCCATGCCAGGCCCTTCATTTGTAAGCAAAACAAATGTATCCAATTTAGGCAGCATCATATTCTCATGAACATTAGAATCATTACCAAGAAACGAAAATACCTGAAAATTTAATTGGCGTGCGCGAGCTCTAGTAATTGGTCCAGTATATGTAGCAGTAGGGGCTGTGGGTGTAACAATGGTATTGATGTCCTCATCATCCTCCCCTTCTTGAAATGAAGTCGTCCTCGACGGAATCTCATCTTCCTCACCCAAATAGGGCTTCAAATCTGCAATGTTAAAAGTGGGACTAACCCCAAAATATGCAGGCAGCTCAAGTTTATATGCATTATCATTTATTTTCTCTAACACCTTAAATGGACTGAGGGAGTCCTGGACTAGGGGGTGTCCGGACAGCCGGACTATCATTATCCGCCGGACTCCAAGACTACGAAGATAGAAGATTGAAGACTCCTACCGTGTCCCAAGGTACTTTCTTGGCGTGAAGGCAAGCTCAAGCAATACGGACACGTAGATCTCCTACCATTGTAACCGACTGGTAACCCTAGCCCTCTCCGGTGTCTATATAAACCGGAGGGCTTTAGTCCGTAGGACAACATACATCTCGACAATAATACCATAGGCTAGCTTCTAGGGTTTAGCCTCCTTGATCTCGTGGTAGATCTACTCTTGTACTACCCATATCATCAATATTAATCAAGCAGACGAGGGTTTTACCTCCATCGAGAGGGCCCAACTCCGGTAAAAACATTGTGTCCTCGCCTCTTGTTACCATCCGCCTAGACGCACAGCCGGGACCCCTACCCGAGATCCGCCGGTTTTGACAATCGACATTGGTGCTTTCATTGAGAGTTCTCCTGTCGTCAGCCGATAGAGCGGATGCCTCCGCCTGCCTTCAAAGACGGTGTTTTCCGAGGGGCCTTTGGACGCCGCCAAACTATCCGCTTGGTGGTTTTTTATGATCGCTCGTCCGCCGCCGCCGCAATGACTTCGCAAGTCGCCGAAGCAATCTTCGTCAGCCCTAAAGTCGCCGAACAGCTTAGATCCAATTGAGCTCGCTCGTTAACGAGCTTTGATCGCATCGCGCTCGGGAGTTGCTACGACTACAATCGATTGGGCTTAAAACCGATCCGAGAGAGATTAACTCTCCCTGTGCCACCCACCAAGTCGCAGTGGTAGAGGAACAACACGGCAACTTTTGCCAAGATTGAAGACAATTCATGTCCGATTCCCTAACCCTCCATGCCGTATTCCCGCGAGGGACGGACTTCGATCGAAAGCATTGAACTCAAAATCATGCATCGCTTCGACTCGCCGGATTGCGCCCAAAGAAACCAAACTTCCGAACTCGAAACCCCTTGGCCTTTGAGCCTCAAGATGGGCAGGATCCGGATTTTATCCCACCCACCCGCCTGCATATATGCGATCTATCTCTAATACGGCAAGAACCTACCGAGACAAGACATCACTATCGGGTCCAGATTCCTCCCGGTTATGGATGGATAAAGGACCGCCGAGAGGAAAACGCAATCTCAATCTTTCGCAATAATCGCACGGACAAGGGAATCTCAACGCCATTGATCGCCGCAAGATTACGCTTTCACCGATCCGGCGCCCATAGTACGAAAGTATCACAGAATGGAAAGTTTCCTAAAACTCAAAATCAATTTTGGGATAATCCGCCCCAAACCCAGTCCGCAGCAAAAAAGGGCGCCTTTACACTCACACCCCAGATGCAAAAGCCAAAAAATGTAAACCCAATAAGGGAAACGGAACTGCATCGAGGGATGACTCAATGGACCCTCAGAACTTCATAGTACAAAGGGGAGCCGCCCCAACACATAGTCTTCGAGCATGTTGATATTACGGCAGTGGCCAAAAGTGGCGAAGAGCTCCTAGCTCCTAAAGCCATTCCAACAATACCAAAGACGGTATCAACAGCTTTCGAGACTTTCGTGATCAAATAATATGCGAAACGAATAATCCGCTGAACTCGCCAAGTCTACCAAGTAGCAACAAAGAAATCCTGGAGGACACAACTATTACTTTCAATGCCACGACGAGCCCACATTCAATAACCAGAGCCCCACCAAGACCGGTACTTAGTCCCATAGTGGACGGCTTTCGAATCGACAAAAGTCCTCATGGATGGCGGCATGATTAAACCTCATTTATGAGGAAACTCGCAAAAAATGGAAATCGATTGAGCCAGACGAGCGAAGCAACACAACCTTTAGAGGAATAATTCCTAGCCAGAAGGCTACAGACCGAAAAAATCACACTGAGGGGTGTTCGCCTCCTGACAATTACAGATCCGAAGAAGTCATGTTCCGTGGCCCTGCTCAAGAAGGGGTATCACGCCATACTAGGACGAGAGGCATTCACAATCTTTCAAGCAATACCTCATTACGGGTACATGAAGCTCAAAATGCCTCGTGTTCGGCGGAATAATCACTCACTAGTGATCCTGACATAGCACTCGCTACCAAAAACAAGACAACCGCACTAGCCTCGAGGCACTATCCGGCCCTAGCGGCAGAGGAACTCACCGCACTGGTTTCACGGTGAACAGGACGATGTGATACTCGACAAAAGATCCAAGTCCACCTCCTTCAAACCAGCAGAAGAGATAGTAAAATCCTGTGTCCATCCAACGGACTCAACAAAGACGGCCTCCATCGGGCACAATTGAACCCGGTTGACGCCAAGATCACGGAATTCCTTTGGGAAAATTGGGATATCTTCGCCGCATCCTTCGACATGCCCGAATCCTCGCAGATTAAGGTAAACACGCCTAAACATCCTAAAAGGATTTAAGCCACCAAACAGCTCTTCGCGATTTTCCAAACCTAAAAGACAAGCAATGGGAGAGGAGCTAGCTAAACTATTGGAAGCCGGATTCATTAGAGATATCAAACATCCGGATCGCTAGCAACTGGTGATGGTACCAAAGAAGGATAAACTCGCGCCTGCGGTCGACTTTTAAAGACCTCAATAAGGCCTCGCCTAAAGGATCCTTTCCTCTCCCCAAGATCGATCAAATTATCCATGCCACAAAGGGCACGATTCATTGTGCTTCCCGGACGATACTCGCTATCATCAAATCAAGATGGAGGAAGCAGATCAAGCCGCAACGGCATTCATCACTCCATATGGACCATTCTCGCTTCAACACGATGCCCTTCGACTTAAAAATGCCGCAAGAACATATCAGCGCATGATTCAAACATGTCCGCCACCCAGACGGCAAAACAATGAGAGACACGAGACGACGAGTCGCCAAAACAAAACACGCCAAAACTCTAGTAGACGATTTGAGGCTCACATTCAAAACCTCAGAGCATATGACATCAAGTCAACCCGAAAATGCGTTCAGCGCATCACCGGAAAGCTGGCTTCATTGTATCCGTAGAGGAATTGAAGCAAATCCGCGAAAATCCGAGCTCACACAGCTTGGATATTCCAAAAGACCTCAAGCAAATACAAAATTAACAGATGCGGCAGCCTTAAGCCGCTTTATCTCCGCTTAGGAGAAAAGGCGCGCCTTTATCGCCTCCTCAGCGCACCAACACTTCGAGTGGACGGATGCCGCCATCGCCGGACTCAAGAAATAAAGGCCATACTAGCAACACATCCGGTCTCGGGCGGCGCCCACTCGGGCAAACCAATGTTGTTATACATCGCAGCTACACATCAAGTTGTAAGCGCGGTCCTCGCCGTTTAACGAGCACGTAAGGGCATAAATTCTCTTCAAAACCAGTGTATTACGATCCACCGTGTTAACACCGCGAACTCCTGCTACCCGCACTATCGAAGATAGCATATGTGTCATGGCGCCCTCGGCTTCGCACTACTTTCAAGAGTGTTCAATAACAAGGGCCTCAAGTACCACTCAATGAAATTATAAATAACCGCGACGCGAACGGGCAGGATAGCAAATGGGCCATCGAGCTCTTACCATTCGACATCACTTACAAACCTCGACGAGCTATAAAGTCACAAGTTTTGTCTCGACTTGCGCCGATGGACAAGTTTAACTCCCTAAAGAGTACGGCGATACTCCAATTGACTATGCATTTCGACGGCTCCAAAATGTTGGTCGGACTGGGTCAGCGCCAGATCGACGCCCCCCACCGCAGACATACCAAGATGTACTTCAAATAATGTACACGGACTCCAACAATGCAGCCGAATATGAGGCCCTGTTATATGGTCTCCGGATGGCGGTTCCATTGGCATTCAACTCCTAGAGGTGCGCGACTCAAACCTGCAATATCCCAAATAAACGGAGACTTCGACGCCAAGGATCCAAAATGGCAGCATATCGTAACGCCGCCCTAAAATGTCACCGGTTCAAGGACTCAATTTCATCACATAGCCCGAGATAATAACCAAGCGGCCGACGCCCCGCACGATCGGTGCGAAACGTGATGTCGCCCCTCCAAATATCTTCCCGAACGGCTCTTCAAGCCATCCGCATTATGGGAAGAGGAGTCCGAGTGATAAACCGAGAAAACCGCACTCAACCGTGATTCGGCAGATGACATAACACCTCCGCCCACGCCATAATGGCAGAATTGCCGCGTGAATGTAACCTTTCCTAGCCTACTTACTTAGGCAGAACTTCTCAAGACCAAAACGAGGCCCGCCGTGATAGTCCGGCGATCAAGGCCTACAAGGTCCATGAGGGAGGACTTACAAGAAAAGTACTACCGAGTCCTTCAAAGGTGTATCTCCGAAGAAGAAGGGCGAAACCTCCGGGCTGAAATTCATGCGGACTAGGCGACACCACGCAGCAGCCCGGCCCTTGTAGGAAAGGCATTCCGCACAGATTTTATTGGCCGACGGCCGGCAGACGCCAGACTTGGTCCAGCCGATGCTGGTTGTCACTTTTGCTAATCGAGCCATATGCCACCCACCGCCTCAAAACCATACCCATTACATGGCCGTCATGGTCGGGGCTTGACATGGTTGGACCCCTTAAAGGGGAACTCACAAGAAAAAGTACCTATTAGTCATGGTGGATAAGTTCACCAAATGGATAGAGGCCAAACCAACAAAACGGCAGAGTCCGGACCGTGATAGACTTTATATCGTGGTGGTACACCGCTACGGAGTCCCCACAAAGATCATCACCGACAACGGCACGAATTTCACGGCCGATGAGGTTAAGTCATGGTGCAAAAATATGGGCATCAAGCTCGACTATGCGCCGCCTATCACCTCAAACCAATGGTCAAGTGGAAAGAGCAAACGGTCTAATAATAAGCGGCATTAAACCCGCACTAGTGAGGTCACTCACTAAACCGACGCACAATGGGTCGAGGAGCTCGACCAGACTGGGGCTGCGGACAACGCCAACCGCACTACCGGATTCACACCATTTTTATGGTATACCGCGCAGAGGCAGTTTTGCCCGGACATTATTCATGACTCACCTCGAAAAGCGCATGTATGAGGAAAGAGAGGCCGAGCTGGATCGGCAGGACAGCCCGACACATTGGAGGAAGAGCATGATGTCGCCAAGGCTCGCTCCGATTCTATCAAGCAGTTCAAGATATCAAAGCGTAGAAGTACGGGCCAAGACTTACAACGCTGGCGAACTAGTTCTACGCTCACGGACAAGAAAAGGACAAGCTCAAGCCCGATGGAGGGCCCTTCATTATCGATCAAGTATCGACCGACAGAGCATACCGTCATGAAATGCGCTTGATAACCGACTCGAGCCGAACCCATGGAACGCAGCCCGCCTCGATGATTCTATGCCTAGCGACTAAGAGTTTGTCCCTTCTCCCATCCAAACTTTTACATTTCGATCGCCTTTTGTTTCTCTTTTTATCCTTTTAAGCCCTTTCGGCCTATTTTGGCATTCTTCGTGATATGCATGATGTGCCATCCACACTCATTATTCCCCGGGGCTTTTTACGTGCTTACTTGCACGGGTTTCATGCCCAACACATGTGTCAAGCTTCCACATGTACCTTTTACTCGCCATTATATGCATCGATATGACTTAAGTTTTGGCCAAGCTGGGTTGCTCGCTCCTCGTGCTTACCCCACGCTCCCGATCGCTCGCTAGGAGGTAAAGGAGCACCTTCGCGATTGTTATCGCGGGTCACCGGATGTGTACCTCGATTGGGTGAAGCCAAAGCTAGCGTCTTAAGGGAATATTCGGTCGGTGATTTAAAAGATGACTTTACCTATTTTATCCATCTGCCCAGATGTTTTATCGCTTTTGCAGTCCTGACATGCACTTTAGGGCATGCCTCCCAAATAAAGGAACCCTTAATGGAACTATTCTCCCCGAAGATGTTTCTACTAACCATGTAATATAACATAACTAGTTGGGCACTTGTCCGATAAAGCACTAATGACCCCTACGCCTGGTCTCCATGCATACCCCGGTTTTTTCATAACCGAGAAGGTATTCGACACACTCCGACTCTAGGGTCCCGAGGTCGGCTTAAAAGGCTCAAGAAAGACAAATGATCTACAATCCTGCTAGAAGGCATTTCACATGTCACTTTAAAGGATAACTTACATTGTCAAATTTATTGATTGTATTCTCCTCAATCCCGCCTAACAGTCTGTCTAGTTTACAATTCCGCTGGGAAAATTTAGCAGCCAACTCTACTTGGTCAGTACACTAAACTCACAGGATCTCCTTCCCATCGGGCCCCACCGTCCAACTCGCCATATGGTTGGGGTCCGCCTCTTGTACCGCTGCCTTCACCATGGCCCAAGCCTCCCGGCACCTTGACGGCAAGCCAAAATCTTCCACAGACGGAAGCGCCGCAAGACTCCTCGCAGCTCCAAGAAGTTCATGAGGCCCTCAAGTAGGTGAGGGCTGGCCATAAAGCTCTAATGGCGCCACTCATTGCCTCACGAACTAGTTCGAGTAGCTGCAACAATTCGAAGTTGATCACCCATTGATATGGGCATCTCCTCCGCAGACGCATTCGTGAGTATACCTACAAGACATATCATGTCAATTATTTCGCCAACTCTTCTTTTCAAAAGAGTTCGCCAAGCACTTACTATATATGCCGCGACGGCCGCTGATTCTCCTTGACGGAGCCGGACAGCTCGGCTCAGGCGCCTTTCAGCTTTTCTCCGAGCTTGGCGCTGGCATCTTGAGCTTGTTCTTTCTCGCTGAACCCTATTCAAGACACTCGCTGCCTTTAATCGGGCGCAAAGAATGCTTGCTCGTCCGGATCTTGTCCGGCGGTACCGCAATGTCATTATTAGACTCACGCGCTGCGCACAGCCGCTTATATTTATTACTAAAATGTGTTACCAGAGGGTTTTTCCGCTCTCCTCTCAAGGCGGCAAGTGCGCCTCAAGTTGGGCCTTGTAATCTTGCAGCCCCGAGACACCGGGCGTTTTCTCGTTATGCTCGATTTATAATGAGCCTTAAATCGTTAGCATAACTAATTTAAGTCTCGGGGCTACTAGTGTATACAACCATTAAAATTCCCTTTACCGTATGTCTTTAACATACCGCTCCGTGGCTCGTAAAACCATTTTGAGCAGACGAGATGCGCTGCTCTCGCTAAAGGCATCCAATGCCTCAGGCAAAGCACGCTTGAAATATCGTCGCGGCGCTTATGATTCATAGTGCTTCCACCTCGACTTGGTGGCGACAGTCTTTCGGATCCTCCGCTGGAGCAGATCCGTTCGCCTCGCTGCTTCTCCACCGCACCGAGCTCGCCGGTGTTGGTTGATCGGCATTTCGTGTTTCGCAGTCCGCGAGCACTCAGCGCTTCTTCAACGCTGTTCGAAATTAATACGAAGCTATACCTTTGCGGCGACGCTCATTCGCGATCAAGGCCTTTTTTCGCCGCTGGTCCGGATCGCCTTCGCCGTCACCGCTGGCTCGCTTCCCGCCAGAAGGCGCTTCTCGAGATACCATCCTTCGCGAGGGTTAGAAATGGGCAGGAAGAGATATCGTGTCCGGACTTCGTCGCAGCCACCGTGAAGCCAAACTCACCGGGTAGTCCGCCGTAATGGCGTACCAAAGCATTGTCTATGCCGAGCTGGGTGATACACCCCACCGATCAGCTCCACCTCGATGTCCGGATCCTTCGGAGGTTGCACTGTGGATCCTTCCGATCCTCGGTTGTGGAGCGGATTACCATGTCCTCCACAACCGCGTGGACCCCGCGGCCGAGACATAATGTAAGAAGCTTAAACTTCAAGCACGGTGGAGCCCTTCGAGGGTTCGCCACCCATCCTCCGGGTTGATCATGGAAAACCCATCCAAAGGGTTCATGGAAGGAAGTCCTCCTTCCCCTTGTACAGACCGACAGATCTTCACCAGATCCTCGGTCGAATCCGCCCTTTACGGCCGCGTCGGTAGCCGTTTTCCCGCTGAAATCCCACATGGGTGGCCTCAGATTGCAAAGGGTTGCACCCTCGCTGATGCACGCCGCCATGACTCCGATCATGGTCGCCGAATGAGCCATTAATCTTATCCCACCCATCAAGTAACTGACGCCTTGTCTTCCTCCAAACGGGGCTCATGGGCGCCACCGAGGCGCTTTCTTCAAGGGAGCAAAGACTAAACTCGAGGCCGATCCGGATCGGGTCCGCAGCAGTAGGCTGCCTCAATATAAAACCACTTCGAGGGCTAGTCTTCGACGCTTGGGAGTGCCGGATAGGTATCCGTCCCGTGATGCGCCATATTTCGCGCCGCCCACTTGATATATGGACCCCGTGAGAACGGGTACGAGGCAAAATAGCCTCTTCCACAATGCAAAATGGGGCTCGATGCCCGTGAATAGCTCACAAAGAGCTACGAGCCCGCGATATGCAAGACAGAGGCGAGCGTGAGGTGGTGGAGCCGAGTCCGAGAACTTCAGAGCCCACGGAGGAACGGATGTATTGGAAACCGAGCCCCTTATCGATAGGGGACAGCACACTCGCCTCCCCTTGTTGGAGCTTGGAGTGTCCTCCGCCGCCTCCCACCTTGATAGCAACCATCCGCCCGGATCGAACCATGAAGGCCGGAGGGAGAAACCTCTGCTTGGAGCTTTACTAGCTCATTGTAGAATAGAGCACCTCCTCCAACTCCCTGGTGGGCCGGGAGCGCGTGAAGAAGAGCCGCTGATGATCCATGGTGGAATGGATTTAGGTCCGAGGCGCTCGATGGAGTATACGCGGAGGAAGATGGTGCGTTTAGATCTCGATTCTTGCCTCTTTATAGGCGACGACTTATGCAATTAGGGGGATGCAAAAGACACCCCGCTTTTTGCATTCATGCGACACGTGGAAGAGGGCCATTATTTGGCATAGAAGCCGAGGAACATAGTATTCAAGATGAAGCCGACACTAATCGGCCGGTACATGGAATTTGAAGGAGAACTCGCCTTTGCAACGCCAAGACTATGAACGCTACCGGACCGATCGCTATTGAAGCCCGGTTCGGGGCTACCGAGGAGTCCTCGACTAGGGGTGTCCGGACAATGGACTATCATTATCCGCGGACTCCAAGACTACGAAGATAGAAGATTGAAGACTCCGCTCGTGTCCGAAAGGTACTTTCCTTGGCGTGGAAGGCAAGCTCGGCAATACGGATACGTAGATCTCCTACCATTGTAACCGACTTCAGTAACCCTAGCCCTCTTCGTGTCTATATAAACCGGAGGGCTTTAGTCCGTAGGACAACATACATCTCGACAATCATACCATAGGCTAGCTTCTAGGTTTAGCCTCCTTGATCTCGTGGTAGATCTACTCTTGTACTACCCATATCATCAATATTAATCAAGCAGACGTAGGGTTTTACCTCCATCGAGAGGGCCCGAACCTGGGTAAAAACATTGTGTCCCTCGTCTCTTGTTACCATCCGCCTAGACGCACAGTTCGGGACGCCCTACCCGAGATCCGCCGGTTTTGACACTGACATGGACCATCAACACGTGGCATTAGCTTTGATTTGCGCAAATCAGAAAATCTATCCTTACACAAATGTAACCAAACAAGATCTCCAGGTGCAAAGACAACACGTTTTCTACCCTTACACTACAAAAAAGACACATCCGTGACATTTTGGGCCAAACGAATTTTTTTTCTGTCATACTTATGACACTTCTATGATGATAATTGTGACAAAACCCAGATCATCATAGATGTGGTGGGGTCCTACTTATGACAAAAATCATGATGTAAAATGGGCTTCGCCCGGGCGGGCCGAGACGAAGCTGCATGACATTCTTTGGGCCGCCCATGACGGAAAAACCGTGGTAGAAGCGAGGGCGCAGTAAAATATCGGGTGTTCCTGCTACGGGTGGTCGGGCCGAGCGATGTGTTTTTCAGACACGCACGCTGCAGGGTGCGAGGCGCTGGGATCTAACTGACCCGAAGCGAGGTGTTGGGCTCTAACGAACCCGAAAGGACAGACCGCAGTTACGCTACATCGAACCCGAGCGATCGATCGATGGTTGTTAATCAACCCGATCAAGCGTATTCGCTCGCCATCGCCGCTAATCAAGCCGATCGATGCGCCTCGATGAACAAAGGAGCGTTGCCGTGGGTTGGGATGAACATTTCCCGGTGGGGGTGGATGGACAGGACCCCGTGGTGTTGCCTCTGGATGAACAGGACTCCGATCGATCGAGCCGGTTGGGGCTGGATGAACAGGACCCCGTGGAGGGCAGGATGAATAGGACCACACCATGGAGGACTGGACGAACAGTAGACGGTGGAGGGTTGGATGAACAGTAGCCCATGGAGGGGTGGTTGAACAGGAGCCCGTGGAGAGGGCTGTTGAATAGTAGCCGTGGAGAAGCGCGGTGGAGGCGGATGAACAAGCCCGTGGATGAACAAGCAGTGTGGAGGCCGGAGGAGGTCGACGGTGGATGAACAGAGTCTGTGGAGGCCGGAGGGGTCGACGTGGAGATGAACAGATCCCGTGGAGTCTCGCTTACGGTACGCCACACCCTCCCGGCGAACAGACCTCTGCTTCACCGTAGCGCCCAACACAAGTCCGCTTCTCCGCTTTTGCAAGACGCCACACCCTCCCGATCAACATGACCCCATTTCGACCGTAGGAGGTCCGCTTCTCCGCTTTGGCGGCACGCCGCACTTCTCCCGGCGAACAGGATCCTGCTTAAATGTGGCCGGTCGAACACAAGGTCGCTTCTCCGCTCGCGGCACGCCAGCCTCGCTTCCATCACCGTTCCGGCCCAAGCCCTCCCGATGAACACAACGACGATTCCGCTCGACCCACCGGTTGGCTCTCATGAACACGACGACGACGCTTCTCCGCTCCGACCCAGCCATGTACACGAAGTCCCGCCGATGTACGCCGCGAGTAGGCGTCGAGACACCGCCATATGTACATGAGTGGCCATATTTACTTTCTTGCACTCGCCGCCAGACGACGCGTACGCAAGCACGCAGCGCTTACTACGACACGCGCGCGTTTCTACATCGACCAAGATGTACGCATATGTTCGCGCCGTAATGACAACGCCACGCACGCTTCGACCGGTGGGTCCCGACCGCCGTGCACTTCTCGCGCGCGAAGATGTAGCTGGTGGGTCCTAGCGTCAAGGGGCGAATCATTTTTTGCCCGGACGCACTTCCTTGCGGCGAAGATGTAGCTGGTGGGTCCCAGCAATATGCGGAAACTTTTTTCGCAAAATACGGTGGCCCGTCCGTGGGTCCCCACCATCGTGGAGGAATAATTATTTTGGCGGTAATAAGGAGACACTTCCTTGTCGGCCGTGGACCCACCGTCACCTCTCCACGCATGCAAGATTTCTTCCGATGGAAGTCGCCTGACCACGCTGACCACGCCACGCCGAGAGCACCAGTGGCGGTGGACGGCGGCGAGGCCTCGGAAGGGGACGGCGCGAGCTGTGGAAGACGCGGCAAGGGAAGCCCGTAAGGAGAGGAGTATGAGGGTTCACCGTTCGGCCGCGGGGTGAGGGCTGCCATCGCCGCAGGCTCGCCAATGTGGGAATAGTAGGGCGGTGAGGCTCCGCGGCAAGACAACCGCCATGAGAGGCAGGAGCATGCGGCACGACCGGCCGCTTTGGGCGGCCGAGCAACAAGACCAGAGGTTGAAGAAGCATTACGGCCGCTGGATGGACATCGACGGTCACCGAGCTAGAATCGCTCATATTGACTAAGTTGACAAAGCACTGGCCCCGCAACTTAGTAGGCCCATTAAGTCAGCCTCCCACCAAGGTGGGTCCCAACCAGGGGGGGAGTATTCATTTTTGTGCGTAATAAGGAGGCACTTCCGGTGGGTCCGAGCCGACAATGGGGGACGTTTTCACAAGAATACGGTGGTTCATTCAAAGGGGTCCCATCACCGTGGGTGAAACGCTTATTTCGTGAAATACGTGGCCCATCCGTGGGTCCTCGCCGTTAGGTGGAGGAATCATTATTTTCCAGAATAAGGAGGCACTTCCTTGTCATGCTATGGACCCACTGTCGCCTCTCCACGACATACCCACGTCCGATGGAAGCCGCTCGACCATGTTGACCACACCGCGCCGAGAGCACCAAGGCGGTGGACGACGGAGAGGCCTAGGAAGGGACGACGCGAGCCGGGAAGACGGGAAGTGGAAGCTCATGTGAGGAGCACGAGGGTTCACCGTTCGGCTACGGTGTGAGGCCGCCGTCACGCGAGTAACAGGGGTGTGGGTGAGTAGAGGATGGCCTCGCCAGCGGTGGGAGTAGTAGGGCGGTGAGACCTATGCGGCAAAGACACCGCCACGAAAGGCGTAGAGCAAGCACGACCGGCGCCGCTTTGGGCAGCCGGAGCAAGAAGACCAGAGGTTGAAGAAGCACGACGGCCGCTGGATGGACATCGACGGCCACTTTAGCTAGAATCGTTATATTAACTAAGTTGACAAAGCCCTTGGTATGCGCCAACTTAGTAGGCCCACGTGTCCTTCCAAACGGCGCCCCTGATGTCGTGGGAGGAATCATTTTTGGGCGGTGAAGCTAGAATATCCGAGATTGAAGAAGAAGCACTGCATCCATTGGATGGACATCCAACGCCACCGCCGCTAGAACTGTGGTGTTGACTATAAGTTGACAAAGCCTTGCATACGCTGGCCAACTCGCTTTTTGGGGACATGTCATCTTAGTAAGGCCACAAGTGTGTGGCAGAGAACTTAGAACCCATTTGAGATTTGTAAGAATGTGCACCAATTTTTGAGTTCTAATGGAATTTACTACAACCCATTTATAGTTTGTTAAAAATACATCCCATTTCAACCAACCGCTCAAAACAGAATTCAATAAAATTTCCCACATTTTGATGGGATCCAAATATTTTTATTCAAATTTCTACTCGATTAAATACAATTTCAATATAAATTTATATTACGTGAAAATCCAACTAAACATTGCGTCAAGAATAATTAATGAAATTAAAATTTCAATATCCAAAATAATATTTTATAAAGTAATTACGTGTTTGGTGCATTTTTATAACCCACTTTTTATAATTACATCCCATTTATTATTTCTTAAAGCCCATTTTCTTGTTAAGCCTAACGATCCCTCCTAGGAAAGATTTGCAGCCCAAATGTGCGTGAATAACAACTTGACCTTGCCGGGTATTCCTAAAAAGTATAGTGGCTAGCCATTTTCACTTGAAAAACTAATATCTAGGTTGGATATCCGTCGGGCTAGACGGGCCACAGCCCGCCCAGCCATTAGTCGCAGCGATGTTTTCGTTGTTGTTCGAGGAGAAAATTAATATCCGGCTAAACATCGCCAAGAAAACTCGCAGTTGCTCAGACTCAAAAACACAACATCGCCGAGCTGCTTGGTCCCACTGCCGGCCGCTTGTGCAATTCTCGCTTATTGGCTACATAGGTTGACAATGGTGTGGGACCGTGATGTCGTGAAACCAGAGGAAGCAAAAAATTATAGTTTTATATACTAATAAGGAGGCACTTGCATACATGCGGCTATGGCCCTGGTGGGTCCCCACTGTCATCCTCTCCAAGTAAAGTCATCTCCTCATCCTCATGCCCGTTGACCATGTTGACAACGCGAGACGGCGGTGCCACGGTGAGCGCAACAACTCGAAGGATGACGGAGAGGGCCTCGCGGGCCCTACGGATGGTCTGATACAACGCCTGCTGCTCATTCGGGAGGTAGAAGCGTGAGCAGCAGTTCTGGGAGGCGCAGGCCGCCGCCGCCTACAACCACCATCTCCTCCAAGAGCACCCGCAGCGTGACGAGCGATCGCCGCGAGCGGCAGAGCAGAGGCGCCGCCGACCATACCGCCCGAGGGCCGCCGAAGGCCGGGCGGTACCGCGATGCGGTGGCGGAGGTCGCGCCGCCACAAAGAGGGCGATGAGGCGGTCGAGGCGCTATTTGGCAAGACCGAGGACGAGGCAGAGGACAATGCCGGCTCCGACGAGTCCCCACGCCGCTAGCGTCAACGAGGCCATGCTCCGTCGAGGCCCCGCGGCACCAACAACGAGGCAGAGGACACCGCCGGCTCCGCCGAGGCCCCACCCTACCGCAACGGGGATTTCCCACTCACGAGGCGCCGCCACCAAAGAACAAGATAGAGGACATTGCCGCTCCACCGAGGCCCCGCCCACGCCAACGAGGCCGCCACACGTAAAACAAGGAAGAGTAGAACACGTAGGTCGCCGCCGCCTGGTCCAAGTAAGGCCACCGCCGCTACCTCCTGCCGGGTAATCGAGCTGCATCATGGAGCAATTCTATGATTACAGGATGATTGAAGAGTGCTCCGTGGTTGATCAAGCTCATGAGATACAGTCATTTCCTAGAGGACTTGAGCACTTCAGTTATATGCTACCGGACAAGTTTGTTGCCGGAGGTATCATCACTAAGCTTCCTCCTTCGTGGATCTCATTGGCACTCTTGATGTGGAAGAAAAGGCGAGAGCAAAGGACACACGTGCTTGAGGAATTGAGGAGGATCTAGTGCCAACTGCATGTAAGAAGAACTTCCACCCCCACAAGTTCAAGAACAAGGGCAAGTTTGATGGTAAAGCAAAGTTTGATGGGAAGATCAAGGTCAGGCAACACATGAACTTCAAGAAGAAGAATGACAAGAAGAAAGGTGTTTGTCATGTGGGGATCCCGATCATTGGGCTCCTAGTCGCCCTAATCGCTATGACAAGCTAGGCGGGTCGACCACTTACGACCACTTAGCTTCTTGGTGGCGACGGAGTCGGAGAGCTATGTTGAGAAGGACGCCAAGAAGTTGGTCGATCGACACGGGGCCCAACAGCATCTGGGCCACATGTCGGGCTTACGCAACCGCACTTGCGCTAAGTCACCGGCTTCTATTCGCTCGCCGACACTGTGGGTAGCTTTGGTTAATTAATTGTACCTCTAGCACACCCCTTTTTAGTTGAAGAATGTATGAAATGTAATGAAATCCGCATGTTTATATGAACCGACCGTATGAATAAATTTATTTCGATTAGTTCAAATTCTTGTATCATCGGCATTGGATGAACATGCAAAACAATACGCATTAGCATTATTCCTGTGGTGATCACCTCGTCAGAAAGCTTACATGTACTCCTCCGTCATTTCTAGTCTGCATACAAGTTTTGTCTGCAATAAAGCGCCTCTACTTCACCAATCTTATAGAAAAAGTATGCACTTTCACAATGTGCAAAGTAAAAAGAATAGAAGGAGTACAAAGAGTTTGAGCAGCTTTTAGCTGCCTCAGACATTGCAATCAAACACACAGCCCCGACAATTCATAGAGAACATTCAAAACAATCGATGATTATGCATCTCAAAGAATTCACATGTCGAGCAAATATTTACTTCACAACTAAATAATAAATAAAAAATGGATCGACGCCGACAAAGAAAGGGCGCCCCATTCAAAAATATCAAACACATGTCTTCTTGCTAAAATCAATGAGCAAAATTTGACAAGGTTTTCCCATTCCAAAATATCAAATGCCTACGATTGTGGAATGGGTGGTTTGCCATCGCCAGACATTGACATGGCACCTCGTAAAATAAACCAGCTTGTTCTTTTTGTGCGCCCACCAAAATCAACCAAATTCGCCAGTAGCTTGTATGATTTTGTCCTTATATGTTGCAATGCCTTGAACTTATCGACACCTCCTTTCTTGTTGTGGAAATGAATGATTCGATGTATTCATGAACATTTTGTGCGCTCCCATTGAAATCAAGTCGAGCACCTGCTTGCACAAATACAAAAAAGTGATTAGTATAAAGCAAACTGTACTATGAATTGATAGTTTAAACAGCACCTACATGGTCCATGTAGAGCACACTTTTAGAAAATGGAACTCACCGAAAGAATCTTAGAACAACATTGTACTCAAGCAAGATCACATCAAGAAAATGGAGATTTGTCACCCTTCCGAGCTGAAGTTATTTTGGTCATGGGGGGGTAATGTAACCATCCTTCAACCGCCTCCTTCGATGAGGAGATAGATAGGCTTCTTCATCCCGCATAATCGAACTAGTCATTTCACGACTCCATATTCTTCTTCAGAGGAGGATGATCCTCAGCAGCAAAGACAAGAGGATAACTAAATGCTAGGATCCCTGCTTGCTTGAGAAAAGGAAAGGAAATATTGAAAACAAAGACAGATGAAGCACTTCAAGGACAATAGCACTTTTGATGACAAAGATCTAAACAGAGCACAACACCAATAGAGATGACAAAGCTCAATCATATGGATGAAATCAAGGCATAGTACCAACCTTTGTCGAGGCTTATTGTGTAGAGCATACAGATGAAGCACTTCTCCTAACCATCCTGCTATCTCACTGTGGTGGCCATGCTTACTAAGTTACTATATACTCTCGATTAGATTAATGTTTCCAACATCTTCTTGTGCGCCCACTAAAATATATGGTATCTTCAAAGAAGATCCTCGCTTGCACAAGTAGAGATAATTACGATTAGCATCAAATCGCTGGCAAAACAATTGCTTGTTCCACCATAGCAATAACTTAAGATGCACAACTATATCATTCCTTGTGTCATCACAGCCCAAAGGCTTCTTTATAGCACCGTGAGTTGATTTTTGTTTTTCTTCCACTTGTTCTTCCCTTCATCACTTGGTTCAATAATGCATAAGCTTTGCCTTCAATATAAGATTTGGCATGTCAATTAGGTTGCACAAGTATAGCACTGAACAATGACATTAATTTTCTGATGAAAGTGGCAAAATACAGGCCAACAGTTATGAAATGTCCTTATCTTAGATCAATGGGATATTGCGGTGCACATACATATTGGAAGTCTTGTCTCCATTTGTGCAGTTCACTAGTACTGACCTCTCATGACGCGGAATTCAAACAACTCACAAGAAGAAGATCTGAACCAAATTTTCCAACACGGATAGGAAGTAAGATCTCCTCTGTGTAGTTCCACTAAGATCAACAATCAAGTTAACGTTGTCGGTGTGATATTTTATTGAACTGCACAAAACACTCTTAAAACGAAAAGTGTTTTGTGCAAAGGCAACAAAAGGTCACAATGGCAACAAGGTGAAGTAGATAACCTGCTACATAGAGGTGCAAAGGAAACAACTAGTGGTCAATAACAAGGATGACACGTAAGCCAACAAAAAGAAGCATCTACCTTGTCTAAATGGTAAAGAAAGCAAGAAAGTATCATTTCTCAAACGTGGCATTGATTAATATTAACAGAGAGATTATATTAACAATAAAATTCTAAACATGTAATTTCTTTTTAAAGAAAGAAGACCCGAGGAGAGTCTTTTGGGACTTTTTCCAATAGTCGCCTCGCCACGCATCGTCCTTGTCTCTCGTAGTTCATTACTAGGGGTAACATGGTCTTTAGCATGTCATTTAATAACCTCTAGTCCATGTTTAGTCCCCGAACCAAGTGTAGGGACTAGGAGTTTTTAACCAAATAGGGCCTTAGATTAACAATGCTAAAGAGTTACATCAGATGTTGGATGCACCAAGACCATGTGCATCTACCGATGTAATCGGGTGATGCACAATTCGTTGTAAACAAAGAACAAACAACCAAGGAGCATATTTGTGTTGGTCCTAGTTTTGTTATCATTAGATACCTTTCCCTATGTGAGCGCAAAGAAATCTAGTCCTCGCTCAAACTCTACAGCCTTTGTCCCCAAAAACAAAAGATCGCTTTGTTACAGTATGTGCATACCGCGCTTGTCATTGTTTTCCTTTTCGACCAACGAGGTGCTGGATAGCCACCATACTAGTACTTTCCCCACTTCCTTTCCTCTCGTGAACCATGTCCTAGATTTATGCTATACAACTTTCCCCACTACTTTCCCCATTCCTGCCCTCTTGAACCACGCCTTAGATTCATGCGATACAACTTTCCCCACTACTTTCCCTTCCTTCCTTTTTGAACCACGCCCTAGATTCATGATATACAACTTTTCCCACTACTTACCCCCATTCCTTTCCTCTTGGAACCACATCCTAGATTCATGGTATACAACTTTCCCCACTACTTTCCTCTTTGATCCAACACCTAGATTCGAAAAGTGCAGCGAAAGCCCACATGCAGCTAGCGAATGCATGTGGAATAAGTAAATTATACCTAAGGTTCTTGGGTGTGGTTCAAGCAACGGAGGCCGCTCGACCTACACTATGTACGGCGGCGAAGAAGAAGGTGTCTGAGGCCTCCGCCGCTGCCACTGGGTGAAAGTGAACAGCCACGTAGTGGATTCCTCCTCGCCGACGGCGCCAACGTTAAGCCTCCTTCCTTCCCTGTAGACGGATCCTACATGTGCTCTTTGACTAGAAGTGAGGGGAGAGAGAGGCCAACAAGTCTTGTTTAGATCCGAGAGGGTGAGAAAGTGTGAAGAGAGCAACTACAAGCGCACAAAGAAAGGAGGGGAGAGAGAGAGAGAGGCCAACTAAGTCTTGTTTAGATCTCGAGAGGGTGAGAGAGTGAACAGAGAAACTACAAGTGCCGAGGCTCCAGCTGTATATATATATTGAGAGAGTGTGAAGAGTGCAAACCCTAGAAAACAAGTGCCGAGGCTGCAGCTTTATACGCTATGAGGTGATTATACGGTCACTATGAGATCGTGATAGCTCGTGATCCATCCATTTTGACCGAGGAGTCTCGACTAGGGGGTGTCCTGACAGCCGGACTATCATCGCCACCGGACTCCAAGACTATGAAGATGCAAGATTGAAGACTTCGCCCCTGTCCGGATGGGACTTTCCTTGGCGTGAAGGCAAGCTTGGCGATATGGATATGTAGATCTCCTACCATTGTAACCGACTGTAACCCTAGCCCTCTCCTGTCTATATAAACCGGAGGGTTTTAGTCCGTAGGACACACAACCATTACAACAATCATACCATAGGCTAGCTTCTAGGTTTAGCCTCCTTGATCTCGTGGTAGATCCACTCTTGTACTACCCATATCATCAATATCAACCAAGCAGAGTAGGGTTTACCTCCATCGAGAGGGCCCAACCTGGGTAAAACATCGTGTCCCTTGTCTCCTGCTACCATCCGCCTAGACGCACAGTTCGGGACCCCTACCCGAGATCCGCAGGTTTTGACACCGACATTGGTGCTTTCATCGAGAGTTCCTCTGTGTTGTCACCGATAGGCTTGATGGCTTCTTCAATATACAACAACGCCGCCTGTGGTGAGACTTTTCTCCCCTGCAGATCTTCAGATTCGCGGCTTTTGCGCCGCGGGCCAATTCACTTGGCCATCCGAGCAGATCGAAGCTACGCCCGCCATCGTGTCGTTTGAAGCCTAAACTTCACGGCCGACATCCGCGAGACTTGATCTTCGACGGATTCGAGCCATACCGCAGGCTACCGCTACCACACGATGGGCATGATTTAGCTCTATCACGGACAAAGGCCTCGAGGTCGCACACGAGTCCGCTCGACCCATAGCTCGGAGCAGCATCGCCAGACGAGGATGTGGCTGGACACCGCCGAGCTGCAACTTCTACGGCGATGGAGCTGAATATCGACCTTGTCCCTTATAAAGCCGTGGTTCGAGACGCCGGACTTTCGCCGGACCAACCTCCCGCTACCGCCAATCGAATCCGATTACGCCGATCATGGAGTTCACCGCCACGGACATCTTTCAAAGACTCACCCTTGGCGACATCCTAAATTCGCTAAAGCATCTCTTGTTATCAGAGAACCCCGGCCGATCATGCCGTGATGGTTGGGATGCGACGACGAAGAAATTCAAAGCCCACCCACCACAAACTTTGTAGCCACCGCCGATTTATCTAACCGACATGTTAGACTACGACCAAGACATCGACGGTATGGACGATTTACCGAGACGATCAAGAACCAGCGCCACAGGCAATCGAAGACCACCTCGCCATACAACATATGCATGGTGGACACCCCAAAGGATGGGGACGGCGAAGAAGCAGCGGAGGCAGATTCTGCTAAGAAACAGCCCAAGCGCCGACGGCAAGTGGCGCCGCCTAAATCCCGCCACAAGAAGAATGGAGATTTCAGACCGAGATAATAACACCCAGAGAGTGTCAAGACAACCCTCCAAAGAAGATTCAAAGACAGAGGACGGGAAGCCAGCCTCAAGAGAGAGCGGCAGACGAGGAGGATGAAGACTACATGCCTCCTCCGGAGACGAGGCAAGCCTCAACGACGACGTTTAATTGCTGTGCTAGAGGATCCCGTCAACAAGAGCGCTTTAAACGCAGGCTTATCACCACAGCAAATAGCCTAAAGAAAAAGCAAGAAGCTTCAAGCCGATCAAGACCTCCGCTGCCGATAGATGGACCGAGGTCCTCGCGTCAAGAGTATGAACTCGAACGCCTCCAAGAGCTACCTAAAACGCAAGTTGCTTCCCCAACTAGAGGAGGACGATATAAACCTTCATCACCAAGACACACACGCAGGCATCGACCACCCCGTGGTCGTGACAGAGAGGCATCTAGGCCTCCATCAAGACCGCATTCTCAAGACCGCCAAAAGTACGGGCCACGAGGGAATGCGCCGACTTGCGGGATATATTGAGGACAAGGCAAGACAATCCAGATCTATTCACGGATCACGTATGCGCCCACAACCACCGATTTACTCACCCGCCACCGGATACAAGAACTCCGCCGGGTTTAACACAACCGACAACGCCTCTTGAGCTACGCCGATATTGCTCAATATGGAGGCGCCAAGATACCCACTATGCTTCACCGACAAATTAATGGATCATCAAACCTCAAGGGTTTAAACCCGTGAACATTGAATCCTACGATGGCACGATGCACCCCGCGGTTTGGATCAAGATTATCTCCTTCATATCCATATGGCCCGCGCGACGATCTCCACGCCATCAAGTATCTCCCACTCGCTTAAAGGACCAGCTCGCATTGGCTTAACAGCTTGCCCGCAGAGTCAATTGGTGTTGGGAGGACCCGAAGCCGCATTCCTTGATAACTTCCAGTGGCACATATGTGCACCACCGACGCCGATGACCTAAGCCACATAATTCAGCAGCCGATTTAATCGCCGATAGTTCTCGACACGGTTCTAACAAAGAAAATCAAATCGCCGATCGTCCGGATGCAGAGGCCCTCGCAGCCTTCAAACATAACATCCGCGACGAGTGGCTGGCTCGCACCTAGGACAGAAAAGCCAAATCCATGGCAGCCCTCACATCACTCATGACCCGCTTCAGGCGGGAGAGGATAGCCGCTAGCTCGCAGAATAACCTCAAGAAAATGCCGGCAGTCTCGATAATGGCGACCACAATGGCAGGTCGCTTAAACAAAAAACAAACGCCGTTAACGGCGATAACAATGAGGATACGGCGTCCAACGCCGGATTCAAAGGCTCTAAACCCGCCACGAAGAAGCCATTCAAAAGAACTACTCCGGTCCGGCCCAATTTGGACCAATACTCGACCGCTTGCCGATACATGGCACTTCAAAAGCCACTAATCACACCAACAGAGATTGTTGGGTATTCAAGGTGCAGCAAATTAATTGCCAAAACAATGACAAGGGGCTGCACATCGATGACGAGGAAGAGACTCCGCCGAATAGTAGAGGACACAAGGGTTTCCCACAAGTGCGGATGGTGAACATGATATACGCAACCCATATACCCAAGAGGGAGCGAAGCGCACTTAGAGACGATACGCGATGGAGCCACCGCTCAAGTTCAATTCATGGTCCTCTTGCCCGATCACTTTCGATCGAAGGACCACCCTACCAAGATCCGTTATGGTGGGTTCGCCGATTGGTCTTAGATCCAATCGCCGATGGATTTCACCTCCACTAGAGTCCTCGATGGACGGCGGCAGAGCCCGAACTCGCTTTATCGTGATACAAAGGCGCAAGATGGGCATAGACCCTCAAGGATTAAACCTACAAAGACGCACCTTCAAAGGCGCCATACCAGTGTTGAGGCCAATTGTACAAAGCTCGCCACACCGAAGTGGTCTTTGGACCCCTGATAACTTCCAAAGCGAGGAGTTAATCTTCGACATAGTCCTGCTCCGCAATGCTATCACGCCCGCTTCGGACGAACCGCTTGCAAAGTTCAACACGGTGCCGCATTATGCATACCTCAAGCTCAAGATGCTAGGCCTCGTGGAGTCATCACGGCCAACGGAAATATCAACGCCCCTCCTAACGGAGGAACACATACGCTCTCGCGTAAGGCACAGAGCAGCCTTTAAGGCATTTTCGAGTCCGCCGTTAAACGACCGGACATGGCCAAACGCTACCGAGTAACATCAACCAAGACCACCCGCACGCCCGAGCATCGCCAGAGTAATTTGGCTCCTCAACCCCAGCCCTTGCATGATTGCAAGACCAGCTCTTCACAGACAACATTACGCCCTAGAGATACCATGGGCATAGGGGAGGGCACAACCACGAAGGCCCAGAGGCGGCTTAACCACACCAGGGCTCCCAAGTGTGTCACCTTTTTTCTTTCTTCTTTTCTCCACAGACTCGCTCACAAGAGGCCCCGTCTGGCGGTAGATCTCGCCGAACTCACGATGCAACAAACTGTGGAGGGACAAAGGCTATGACGAACACTCGTGTGGTCTCCATTATGAGCATTAAATTTGTTAAATACACCAGTTCAGTAGCCTACCCTCGAGGGGGATATGTTTAATTAGTCCAACTCTTGCTTACCGTGACTATTTGTATCGCTCGCACTCATAGCGTAATTCCTTGAATAAACAATGCAGCCATTTTTGCCTATAATAGCATTGCCTTTTTACATATATGTTCATTAATGACATCTTGCACCTGCATTTTGGTGCGGCCAATACACCAGGGGCTTATGTTCCCAAGATTATGGTGTGATAAGTCCAACACTTTCACAAGTGCGGCACTCAACTTATAGCATTATATGCATCGGTTCAATCATGTCTTGGGTCAATAGTTGGGTTTGCCTCGCCCCATGTTTTGGTACCTTACGCCTGCCTGGCGGCTAAGGTAGCACGGGAGAACCAACGCAATTGCGCCTCGTTGAGCTGGGCGAGCCTGGAGAAAGCTAAAATTGATGTCATGATAAGGCGAGAGACCTGTCGCTGCTCGAGAGGTCTTTTCGAGTTCCTAAAGACTTATGCCACTTCGAGCGAGGAACCGGCTGTGTACGGCCCAGCGTGATAGCGCCTAACTCGGTCTTCCAATACTAGGGCTTTGCCAAATTTAAAATTATAGAATTCTATGGCTAAGTGAGAGTGTTCAAGCATTATAAGTCCGTTGCCTTTGTTCGTTGTGTTGAGCGCCCCTAGATGGACCCAAAAGGGGAACAAGAGTGCTCAAGTTTATCCCGAACACCCCAAAGACTGTGGCATGGGGTGAAGCCGACGATTTGCCATCTCTCACATTTAATAAATGGCCGCATGTAAGGTAATATTTAAATCAATAAGCTGCTTAGCGATATGAACAAAGTTTTCAACAGACAAGATAACACATTGCGAAGTTTACTCAATAATTACATCTTTAGCACTCATCCGCAATCTTATGGCACCCTTCAGACACTCTTATAGTACATTTCGGCGACGATACTCCTTGCTCACCGGCTGCACGCCCATGATAAGCCTTCAACATCCAGCTTACCCTAGCACCTTTATGTAGGCAAGGCCCGACGGCACCTTCAATGCAAAGGAGCGCTTGATGACTTCCACCTGTGGCACGCGCCCACCACCAGCCACGACGAGGCCAGTAGGGTGAGCCTGTGCATGGCCTCTCCGTGCCATCGCTGCACTATGAGGCCCTTCATGGCCTGCAAGGCTACCTTAGGAGCTCGACCACCGCTTCACTGGTCGCTAGGGGCACCGGTGTCCGCCTCAGACTAAGACCGTAAGATCTTCTCCACGAGCTCCCTCCGGCTCAGTAGAATGCGGCAGATTGGACACGCCATGAGGCAGATCCGCAAACGCCTCGAGAGCTCCGACCGGGTAAGTGATGTAATTTACACTCACATGCTTGCTTTGCATGAAAAATGCCTTACCCGCCGCTATTTTCTTCACCGCCTCAATCTCCTCGGAGGGCCTTATGGGCCTCGGCCTTAGCGGCTTTGGCACTTTCTAGAGCGGGCAAGCTCGACTCGAAGTTCGAAGTCGCGCCCAAACTCTCATGCTTTTCCATGAGAGCTCGAGCTTTGCCGCACCTCCGCCACCCGCCCTCGCTTCTCTCGCCTCGCCTGCCTGCATGTCAGATTATGGGCGGCGCACATGACACGCCTCCTTCAAGGTCGCCACCTGCTCGCGGGCCCCGTGATACCCACGTTATCCTTGTTATTTCTATTGCAACCAAAATCCTTTTCTCAGAAGGTACAAATTTAAAAGTGGTGTTACTCACCTTCTTTGTCCTTGAGCTGCTTGGCAAGGCCGAGCTCTTGCTCGACCGCCGAGGTATCGCTTCAAAGCACCGACTCCGCAATGCAGTGGCAGAGGTCAAGAAGCAGCCGCAAACCCATATTGACATAATTTTTAGCACTCACAGATATCTTTTTAGATCCTCACCGTTTTTCTTCCAACACCAAACCGAGCATCGGGCTACTGCTTATGCGGTATTACATTACATATTTTAAACTTCTTACCTCAAAGCTCGTTAGAAGGTTGCAGCAAGCTTCGTCACCCGCTTGGCGAAGCCGAATTTTCAATCACCGCACTCATGATAGTGCGGTGTTCTTCCTGATGGAAGCGCCGTAAGCGCCCAACAAGTTGTCCGGCGCCCGGCTGGATGGAGGCTGCCGGCCACGGTCTTGCCCTTTCACGAAGGCCGCCATTGGCTCCGAACCACCGCGGGTTCCGCATGGAGTCCAACAAGAAAGTCCGGAGGCCGCTTTGCGGCACCTCCGAGCCTCCTCCGATGGGTCCCTCCGATCCCACCGGCGCTGTCAAGATCACGAGGGTGGAGGCGGTCGAATGGAATCCACGTCCGACGGAGCGAGACCCGCCGATGAAGGGAAGATCATCATCGGCCGGACTACGTAGTAAAGCGCATTAGAAGGACACTATGTGGCACAAAAGAGAAATTATCCAGAACCGGATACTTACGATCTCGCCGAGGCCTGGCCCTTGAGGGCCATTCTTCGCCGCCAACATTGGCGCATGAGCTCCGGGAAGAGTCCTTCCTCTTGACCTTTTCGCCCTCTGCTGGGGAAGCTCCTCTTCTCTCTCTCCTCTAGGAGAGAGTCCTTCTCCTCCTCGCTCGGTAGGAGTCCGCCGAGCCATCGGACGATGAGTCCGACATCACTCGGCGCCGAACTTCTTCGAGTTCTCGTGGCCTTCTTCTTGGCCTTCTTCTCCGCCACCACATAAAGTGCTGGACTAGCAGCCCGTTAAACGGGCGTCCGCTGGTCTTCGAAGGGAGCCGACACCACTGTCCGGACGCCCTCCGCCACCTGCCAAAGGCATTGGGAGTTTCAAATCCCCATAAAATTAAACTATGAAAGAAAATAAGTATCGATAGAGGATAGCAAAGCTTACCTCGCGGCCGGGCGCGAAGCTGAATCCGCTGTCTTCCGTCATGATGCGGGGCTTTCCACCCTTGAACAACACCTCCGTGCAGCTTCAGATGTCGTGGTCAAGAGCCCGCCAGTGGTCCGGTGTCAGGCCGGATCGAACTCCCACAAATTGAAGGCCCGCTGTTGGCAGGGGGAGAATCCGCAGACGAGCATGACTGGATCACATTGACAAGCCTAAGCTTGTTCACTAAGGTCCGGAGGCAGACTAGAGTCCTCGCCGCCTCCGAATCGCC
This sequence comes from Aegilops speltoides, assembly GCA_021437245.1. NCBI lineage: Eukaryota > Viridiplantae > Streptophyta > Magnoliopsida > Poales > Poaceae > Aegilops > Aegilops speltoides. Next base: position 26,324 of record JAHHZJ010003881.1, on the reverse strand, counting down.
CCCATAGCAAGCCCTTCTTTCCGTGAGGTGAGCTGCATAGGGATACCAGATTTGAACTCGGGGCCGCCCCATTTAGGGTCACGCTGCTCGGTGATGTAGAACCACCCGATTGACATCCCTTGATGCACTCCACGAAGGCCCTCGAGCCAGTGACGCTGGGCATTTTGCCCACCATGGCGCCCAAGACTCGCTTGAGCGCCTTCACCACCTTCGCTTGACATTGAAGGTCTTGAGCCACAAGTCAAGGCGAGGCCGATGCAGAGGAAGGCCTCGCACACGCACGATAAATGCCGAGATGTTGAGGATGAAGTTCGGCGCCGATCGTGGAAATCCAGCCGTAGTAGTACATGAGCCCCTGGACGAAGGGATGAAGTGGGAAGCCCAATCCGGGAGGAAGTGGGGAAGGAATACGACCTCTCATGGGGCCTGGGTGGGATGAGCTGCCTCGTCGGCAGCCGGTGCGCCGATGTCGCCGAAAGGTATCCGCGCCACAGCAGTTGATGTGCTCCTCCGTGACGGAGGAGGCCAACCATTTGCCTCCCGCCCGCATATGACCGGAGGAGGTTGAGACGAGATGTGCAGATTTGGGCGCTGGAGCTCGAAAAGCGCGAAGATGGATAAGCAAAGGAGGAAGAAGGCGAGGTAAAGAGGTGGATCCTTGTCCCATTATATATAGGCGACAAAGACTATGCGCCCCTCCGCCCGGTAAAACTCGCTATCTCCTAAGCGCCACCATCAATGGCGCGTTGGGTTACCCACGCCCATTGATGGGAATCCCGAATAAGGGGAACACGATCTTTGCTTTGACAAGACGTGCTAAGGAAACCGCCGCTAAACGCTACCGAGGTGGTATAATAAAAACGATTCAAGTAAAGGCTTGGTGGTGGTATGACGTCATGCCACAAAATACGCCACAGATTGAACTTGTGTACATATTATTCTCTACGGTGGAATGTGGAATTTATTTTGCAGAGCCGACACTATCCCGGTGTTCACAATCTTCTATGAATTATTCGAGGAGGAACCCGCTTGCAATGCCGAACAATGTGCGCGCAGGAGTCATCGCTATTGAAGCCTCGTTCAGTGGCTACCGAGGAGCCTCGACTAGGGGTCGTCCTGACAGCCGGACTATCATCATCACCGGACTCCAAGACTATGAAGATGCAAGATTGAAGACTTCGCATCATGTCCGGATGGGACTTTCCTTGGCGTGAAGGCAAGCTTGGCCATACGGATATGTAGATCTCCTACCATTGTAACCGACTCGTAACCCTATGTATCTCGATGCGGCTATATCTCCCACGGTCGGCACGACTTAGAGGCATAACCGCATTGAAAGCAATGTCGCAAGTGAGGTAATCTTCACACAACCCATGTAATATATAAGGGAAAGAGATACATAGTTGGCTTACAATCGCCACTTCACACAATTACATGAATAAAGCATTACATCATCCAGATACAATCAAGGTCCGACTACGGAACCAAAATAAAAGAAGTACCCCAAATGCATAAAGGTCCCCGATCGACCCCAACCGGGCTCCACTATCGATCAACTAGAACGAAACAACACAAAGGACAAGATCTTCATCGAGCTCCTCCTTGAGCTTGGTTGCGCCACCGCCGAACATAGGCACCGCAAACCGGTTTTGGAAGTATCCGTGAGCCACGAGGATTCAGCAATCTCACACCATGCGAGATCAAGACTATTTAAGCTTATAGGAAAGATGGAGTAATGAGGTGGAGCTGCAGCAAGCGACTAGCATATATGGTGGCTAACATACGCAAATGAGAGCGAGAAGAGAAGGCAAAGCACGGTCGATAAAAGTATGATCAAGAAGTGATCCTATAGCAACCCACGCCAAGCATAACTCCAACATCGTTCTTCTTCCCCTGACCACCGAGAAGAGACTATCACGGTTACACACGCGTTGATGTATTTTAATTAAGATCAACTTCGGTTTTCTACAACCGACATTAACAAATTCCCATCTGCACATAACCATGCGAGCACGGCTCTCGAAAGTTTATAACCCCGCAGGGTGTCCCAACTTAGCCCATGACAAGCTCTCGCGATCAACGGCGAATAGACCTTCACCCGAGACACTCCGATCGACTCGTATCCCGATACATCAAGACATTTCGACAATGGTAAAACAAGACCAGCAAAGTCACCGATGTGCCGACAAATCCCGATAGGAGTCGCACGCACTCTCATTCTCGTGGCACACCGGATAGGTCACCACGAGTAAAACCAGCCTCGAAAGGCCCCGAGGTGGCCCCCGCAGTCGCCTGCTTTGACCAACACTGAAGGAGCACCGCCCGGGGCTAAATAAAGATGACCCTGCTCCGAAACCCAAGGGAAAAAGGGCTAGGTGAGGCAAATGGTGAAACCAAGGTTGGGCCTTGCTGGACAAGTTTTATTCAAAGCGAACCGTCAGGGGGTCCTATAAATCACCCGACCGCTAGGAACGCAAAACTGGGAACATAACACCGTATGACGGAAACTAGGGCGGCAAGAGGGAACAAAACACTAGGCATAAGGCTGAGCCTTCCACCCTTTACCAAGTATATAGGTGCATTAATTAAATATGAGATAATTGTGATATCCCAACAAGTAAACATGTTCCAACAAGGAACAACATCTCCATGTTCCAACAAGGAACAAACTTCGCCTTCACCGCAACTAACAACGCTATAAGAGGGGCTGAGCAAAGCGGTAACATAGCCAAACAACGGTTTGCTAGGACATGGTGGGTTACAGGTTTGACATGGCAATTTGGGAGGCCGACAAGCAAATGGTAGGCTTCAGAGCATTGGCATAGCAAAAGAGCGAGCAAACTAGCATAGCAAAGATAGTAGTGATTTCGAGGGTATGATCATCTTGCCCGAGATCCCACAAGGAAGCAGTAACGACTCCATGAAGAAGACAAATGACGAAGTCGAAAGGATCCTCACAACTCCGAACGTAAACCGGCTAACGAGAGAAGCAACCCGAAAGAAACAAACAACATAGTAAACACACAAACATAAACATGGCATGAAGCACAATCAAGTATGATGCATGTCCGGTTTAATGAGGCATGGCATGGCAATATGCACAAACAACACTACAAGTTAGTGGAGCTCAATATGCAACGAAGTTGCATATTGACGAAACACCACATCAATTATTTTAGTTTACTCTCTTTATGAACAAGACAACATTAAATGTTGGTTAACATGGCAAGAGGTGAAGCATAATTAAACTACATATTTAGGCAAGTTTAAATGAGGCCGGAACACAAACAACACTTCCGGAAAATTCCCATGTTATTTAGCAATTTAATGCAAACACAATTTTAAACATTTTAATTGTTGTTATCATGATGCGATGACATATACAAGTTTTATGCAGTTTATGAAAATGTTGACAAGAGCATGTTATGAAGCATTTGTCACCATGGCGAACAAAAAGGGTGCCACGGCAACTACAACGGAAATGGTGCCACGGCAACATTCGACCGATCCGACAACTCATTAAGATACCGGTGCAAAAGAGCAAGTGTGCGGAAGCAAAGGATGGTGGGGTGATCCCGGTTACCGGGTTCCCACGGACGCATTTACATGGCCAACAAGGCGGAACGTGCATGAAGCAAACGGGCACATTGCAAACAAGGACAACTCATTCAACACATGCATTTGGTCCACGGTTGATCGCCCTCGGCTGTTATACCTTCAAGCGCGCCTTCGATAGCGGTTCAAAATGTCGAGGGAAGTAGTCGCTCACGGGTCGGCGGAAGTAGACGCTTCGCGGGCGGTCGAGTGGAAGTAGTTGTACACATCTCAAGAGCGACTTGACGATCCGGCGTCTCCGGGTCGATGGTAGTGGTACACGGTCATCGTGGTACTTGGAGAGTCCGCGAGTCGTAGACGCTCCAAGGTACTTGACGACGCCAGTGTAGTCATACATGGTGTCGGTGACTTGGCGATTCCAGATGTAGAGGTACACTAGGTGTAGATGTAGTTGTTCACGATCACCATGGTGTAGTCGATTTGGCGTCCGATGCGGTACTTGGAGAAAACTCGAGATGGATAGTGGTACTTATGCCCACGAGATCTTGGAGGTTCGGGCATGTAGGCGAACGACGATGAAGCCGCTGGTCTTAAGGCCAACGCCAACCGCCAAATAAGGGGCACGAAACAGCAGCAGGAGGTTGCAGAGGTGGCGACCATGTGGATGATGGTGGCAAGGCAGCAGCAAAGACGTGAGAGAAGACGAAGGCCTCGGCATGACGGCTTGAGCGTTGTACGAGGAAGGGCCGACGGGTCGGGTTGCATCTTGACGATCCAAAGGATGCAGGGATGGATTTCGATGGAGATGGAGCAAAGGTTGGTGGCGAGTGGAGGTGCAGGAAGGGGGCCATGACATCCATGGCCTCACGAGGGTCGGGCGAGGCCCTATGGCGCCATGGCTGCACGAAGCTCATGGACAGAGCTGCAGCGCGAGCAGCCGGAGGGAGGGCGGCGCGGAGGAGAAACAGGGCGCGGAGCTTGGCTTCCTGTGGTTGGGGCGAACGGCGAAGGAGGAGGCGCGGCGCGACGAGGCTGGGGGACGGGCGGCGGAGGGAGACTCATGAGGGACCAAGGTCGAGGGAGAGGCCGAGGGATCGAGCGTGAGGAGGGTTCTGCGCGGCAAGCGCCGGAGGAGGAAGGAAGAGAAGGGATCTAGCGACGCTGGGAACGAATGGAGGTGCGACAAAGCAGGAAGAACCAGGGAAGAGAAGGGGGGTGCTGGAGCATGGTGGTGCGATGGCCGGAGGAAGATCAGGCTCGGGCGCGACCCTGCTTCTCTCTGCGTGTGGCGGCGCAGGAGGAGGACGAAGAGGAGAGGGTGGAGATGGGAATCGGGCAAGGAAGAGGGGATCGATCGGCTAGGGTTACGGGAGGGGCCTTGGCCTTGGGCCGCAAGGAGGTTGGGAGGTCCAAGTGGCCAGTAGGTTGAACTCTCTCTCTCCCATACTTCCCATTTACAAACAAAAACAGAAAAAACAGAAAGAAGAGAAAGAGAAGGTAGGGGTGAATCGGGCATGGGGATAGTTTTCACGACTCATAAAAATATGAGGAATTTAAATAAAATGGGAAGAGGATTTTAGAGGAAGTAAAATCCACACGCATTGGATTTAACTTGGCAAGTTTGAATTTCAAACCCATTCAAATGAACTTCAAATGGGTTGAAATTATAGGAGGTGACCCTACACAATAGATGTGAGTTATGGGCAGATTTGGAACATTATGGGTAGAGTAAAATTGCAACTCAATTTTACTAAAAGGCCCCAAAGGAAGAAAAGAAGTTGAGTAGGATAAAAGGAAATTTGAAGAACGGTGCATATGTGTTAAGGGTGATTCCAAGCCAATGAAATGGTTTAATATAGCTCCCAAATATTGACGATATGTTTTAAAGAGAAACCACCATGTGAGTTCCTCAATTTAAATGGATCAAAGATCCACACGGTTTATTTAGTTGAGTTTTAAAATTAATGTTATGATGGCATGATGACATGATGCAATGCACATGATGCAAGGATGAATGCAACGAACAAAACAAATCACACGCATTTAATCTCTAATAGCCGGAAGTCTTCGAGGCGCCGGTCTCAAGGCCACAACACTCCACCACTACAAGAGGATCTCGCCCCGAGATCTAGGATGGCACCGAGAGAAACGGAAGAGGAAGAGAAGAGGGTAAACTAAGTTGCTTTTTGACAACCGAAAGGAAACCATGAACCTTGAGAGGTTGAGCAATTGAAAAGAAAGAGTACAATAGAGATGAATCGAGATTGCAAACAATCCGTTAGAAAGGAGGAACAAGGACATTACGAGGACTTGAAGGTTGCAAAGACATGAATCAAGAGTTTAATGGACAAGATAGAATTCAAACCACTCCGTTAAAACAAGATGAGAGAGGAAGAATTGGGCAAGACTTCGTTGAACATGGAAGGAATAGAACATGAACTTGACAAGATGAGAGGATACTTGATGAAATGAACAACACACGCCTCCTAACTATTGAAAGAATGGCACAAGGGTAAGAAAGATTTCAGACAGCTCTCCAGCTTGAGGAAGGAGGAAAACTTGATAAAATTAGAGAACTCGAATGAAAACACGACACTTCTGTTAAATGGATAAGCAAGGAAGAACATGATCTTTAATTCGAGATGATGAGTGAAGAGAGAACCATCACCATGCCTCCAGAAGAAAGAATAGAAGATAGATCATTGGAATAAAGGGACGGAGAAGAAAATGACAACTTCTACCACAATTGAATTTGAAAGAGCCTCCTTAAAAGAAGGATTGAACGGAGTTGTTAGAAACCAACAACTAAAAGAATAAGCTTGTAGTGGACTTATTGAAAACATCTCAAGACTATGAGGTGACAACCGCCACTAATGGAAACCATTGATTTGATTGAGAGCACCAAAGAGATGAAAACTTCTTTCACGAGAGGATAGGAGAAAACTTGGATCATTGATAAGCACCATAATAGCAACATTCCTTAGGGAAGGCTTTAGGTGAAAACATGACACAAGATAAATCCAACGAAGAGATTGATGGATTTAAAAATAACTCATTTTTAACAACATGTGAATCATGGAACATGAACTCAAATTATCAAGAATGACATAATACCACCTCCAAAATATGGTAGAAAGAATTGCACCGGATTACCCTATGAAGAAAGCTTGAGCTCCTTAAGAAAGAATCTTGATGAAAACTTTGAGAAGGGAATTAAATCCTTGATGAACCATCATGTAGAACCTCCATGAAGAACTCCGTAAACAAAAGGAATGAAAAGAAAGAGAAATTGAAAACACAAGGTGAATCCTTGCAATGATTTAGCTGGATCTCCGTGATAATTAGAGCTTGGAACTCCGGAAAAGAGAAGATGAAACATATGAAACCGAGAATTTTAAGGGCCTCCTAATAAAGAATTAATCACTTGGATGAACAAGAATAAGAATTATGTTATGCTTATCCTTCACCAATTAAATTGATGACAATCAACGGATTTGGCATACTACTTATTCTCGTAGAAAGGATTAAAAGAGATATATCAAAACTTGAGAAGGTCTTCAACGAACCACCGGTAGGATTCGGAAAGACCGAATTAATTGATACGATAACAACAGAAGAGGAATGTTGAAGAACCACCGTAAGAATTGAAAATGATCGAAGTAGGGGTGCATCACCGGTAAGAATTAGCAAATGAACGAAGGTGCTTGAGACAAACTAGACACATGAGAACAAAGAGTTCAAGAACTGATTAGAGGATATTCGATTGATGCACCGGCAAGATTGGAGAATGATAACTGACAGCTGAGAATGAATAAACCTGAATTGATGGACTCCGGATGACAAACTGAGGAGACTCTTGAATATCTCCTGAAGGGTGAAAAAGATTCTCACAATCGAAAACAATTATGAGAGGATGGCAACAAGCTAGCACCATGAATCTTGAAGAGAATAGAGCAAGCTTAAAGAGAAACTCTTCTTCGGTCTTCAAATGATGAGAATGACAACGAGAAGCATCACCAAGTATTATTGAGGCACACCGGAAGAATCAAAAGCGAAGAGGTTGAGCCAACTATGAAAAGAATTTGAAAGATCTTGGAGAAAAGCATTTGACTGATGATAACTCATTCTTACGTCAAACTTGGAGAAGAAATTTAGGATAGCTCGGGAAAATAGAAGAGTCGTAAGATCCTCGAAAAGACCCATGGGTTAGGCCCACTCAAAAGAACACCGCTGAAAAGATTTAAAAGAGATGTTGCACCGTTGAATTAAATGACTTGAATGAGATACCAATCTCAAAGAGCTTGAACGAATGCAGAGTGGAAACACGAATCTTCGAGATATCTTGAGCACCCGAATAACAAATAGCAGAAGTAGAATGATAATGAGGTGTACCGATATGAGAAGACATTGAAATGAGGAAAAAAAAGGTATGATCAACAAAACTTGACTTGAATCCACCGGAGAAGAAACAACAATGAAGGATGATGAACTTGAAGCTCGTGAGCATCTTCACGAGGGATCACCGGATCAGAACATTGATTGAAAAGAGTGAAGTGACTTCACATGAATAAATGGATACTTGATTAAAAAAAATCTGAGTCCTTGAAGAAAAAGGGTGGGAGGGCGGGAAAACAAAGACAACTTGGGATGGATGAAACAAACACCGTTGAGAAAACTTAGAATTAATCTCGCAAATGTTGGAATGATCGGATCCACTTGAAGAGAAACACACCGGTTGGAAAAGAATTAACATGACAACCTCAATGATCAAGAAGGATTGGTATTCACATCGGAGTATGAGAACACCATTTCGGAAAGGTATGGAATCAACCCTTGACATTGAAGCAACTCAATACCACAACTCAAAACAAAACAAAGGATGGCTTGCGTATAAGCCGGAACAAACATATGATAGAGATTTCGTCTCAAGTTTTCGTAGGGGCCTACACGGCTCGATCAGACAAAGACCATCATGTACAAGGCAAAGGCACATGACATACGAAGCCCTCGAGTCGGCATAGCCAAGGACTCTTTAAGACACAACGAGACCATCAGAAACCAACCGTGAATAGGCGGACCACTAGACGCCGAACCCCAATTTCATATCATACATCCGCCGGAAAGATATCCTAAGAGCTACTTGAATTCCCACCTATGAAACTCCCGAAATTTTCCGTTATGCAATCAGTGTTGGGGATACAGGAAGCATAATATCTCACCCAAAACTAGCAAATCCTACATCCAGCTTGTATCCATCCTTCAACACATAACCAAGAAACCTTCGAAATCGACTACCTCAACCTTCAAAAGCATCCATTATACGAAGTCATGGCAATACTCCCGCACTCACCTCAAGATCGGGTTATCGGGTTATCTCACCAACAACCGCATAAAAGAGATTTTCATGTCGGCGCATTTAAACTCGTATTCGAGAACTGCAACGATAAAATTATGACGACAACACCTCGTAGCTCAACTCCCCGACACTTCCACTAAACCCCGACAGAGGCACCAAGACAATGTTCTCATCATAAAACCATCGAACGATTCTAAGATACCGCGCGATCCTAAATTTTTTAGTGAAATTTGAGAAGAGAAGAGTCAAAACTCTACGCCAGATGCCTTACCGAGCAACGAAGAGACCGAGGAGTAAAAAGAATTCCTAACTCTCCGATATATATAATCCTAAATGACTCAAAACATTTTTCTAGACACAACTCGCCGCTAAAAACGATCAAGCAAAGGGGCTCCTAAGGTCGGGATGGCTCGATTACCAACTTGTAACGCCTCGATGCGGCTATATCTCCCACGGTCGGGCACGACTTAGAGGCATAACCGCATTGAAAGCAATGTCGCAAGTGAGGTAATCTTCACACAACCCATGTAATACATAAGGAAAGAGATACATAGTTGGCTTACAATCGCCACTTCACACAATTACATGAATAAAGCATTACATCATCCAGATACAATCAAGGTCCGACTACGGAACCAAAATAAAAGAAGTACCCCAAATGCATAAAGGTCCCCGATCGAATTCCCAACCGGGCTCCACTATCGATCAACTAGAACGAAACAACACAAAGGACAAGATCTTCATCGAGCTCCTCCTTGAGCTTGGTTGCGCCACCGCCGGTAACATAGGCACCGCAAACTGGTTTTGAAGTATCCGTGAGCCACGAGGACTCGTAAATCTCACACCCGCGAGATCAAGACTATTTCAACTTATAGGAAAGATGGAGTAATGAGGTGGAGCTGCAGCAAGTTTACTAGCATATATGGTGGCTAACAACGCAAATGAGAGCGAGAAGAGAAGGCAAAGCACGGTCGATAAAAGTATGATCAAGAAGTGATCCTATAGCAACCTACGCCAAGCATAACTCCAACATCAGTTCACTTCCCGGACCACCGAGAAGAGACCATCACGTTACACACGCCGTTGATGTATTTTAATTAAGATCAACTTCGGTTTTCTACAACCGACATTAACAAATTCCCATCTCGCCACATAACCGCGGCACGGCTCTCGAAAGTTTATAACCCCGCAGGGTGTCCCAACTTAGCCCATGACAAGCTCTCGCGATCAACGGCGAATAGACCTTCACCCGAGACACTCGATCGACTCGTATCCCGATACATCAAGACATTTCGACAATGGTAAAACAAGACCAGCAAAGCCGCCCGATGTGCCGACAAATCCCAATAGGAGTCGACGCACTCGCTCTCGTGGCACACCGGATAGGTCACCCACGAGTAAAACCAGCCCTTGAGTTGCCCCGAGGTGGCCCCCAGCTCGCCTGCTTCGACCAACACTTGAAGGAGCACCGCCCGGGGCTAAATAAAGATGACCTCGGCCCTAAACCCAAGGGAAAAAGGGCTAGGTGAGGCAAATGGTAAAACCAAGGTTGGGCCTTGCCGACAAGTTTTATTCAAAGCGAACCGTCAGGGGGTCCCATAAATCACCCGACCGCTAGGGAATGCAAAATCCGGGAACATAACACCGGTATGACGGAAACTAGGGCGGCAAGAGTGGAACAAAACACTAGGCATAAGGCCGAGCCTTCCACCCTTTACCAAGTATATAGGTGCATTAATTAAATATGAGATATTGTGATATCCCAACAAGTAAACATGTTCCAACAAGGAACAACATCTCCATGTTCCAACAAGGAACAAACTTCATCTTCACCTGCAACTAACAACGCTATAAGAGGGGCTGAGCAAAGCGGTAACATAGCCAAACAACGGTTTGCTAGGACATGGTGGGTTAGAGGTTTGACATGGCAATTTGGGAGGCTGACAAGCAAATGGTAGGCTTCGTAGCATTGGCATAGCAAAAGAGCGAGCAAACTAGCATAGCAAAGATAGTAGTGATTTCGAGGGTGTGATCATCTTGCCTGAGATCCCGCAAGGAAGCAGAACGACTCCATGAAGAAGACAAACGGACGAAGTCAAAAGGATCCTCACAACTCCGGAACGAAACCGAAGCTAACGAGAGAAGCAACCCAGAAAGAAACAAACAACATAGTAAACACACAAACATAAACATGGCATGAAGCACAATCAAGTATGATGCATGTCCAGTTTAATGAGGCATGGCATGGCAATATGCACAAACAACACTACAAGTTAAGTGGAGCTCAATATGCAACGAGTTGCATATTGACGAAACACCACATCGAATTATTTTAGTTTACTCTCGGTTATGAACAAGACAACATTAAATGTTGGTTAACATGGCAAGAGGTGAAGCATAATTAAACTACATATTTAGGCAAGTTTAAATGAGGCCGAAACACAAACAACACTTCCGGAAAATCCCCATGTTATTTAGCAATTTAATGCAAACACAATTTTAAACATTTTAATTGTTGTTATTATGATGCAGATGACATATACAAGTTTTATGCAGTTTTTATGAAAATGTTGACAAGAGCATGTTATGAAGCATTTGTCACCATGGCGAACAAAAGGGTGCCACGGCAACTAACGGAAATGGTGCCACGCAACATTCCGCTGATCCGACAACTCATTAAGATACCGTGCAAAAGAGCAAGTGTGCGGAAGCAAAGGATGGTGGGTGATCCCTGTTACCGGGTTCCCACGGACGACGGCATGGCCAACAAGGCGGAACGCATGAAGCAAACGGGCACAAGGCAAACAAGGACAACTCATTCAACACATGCATTTGGTCCACGGTTGATCGCCTGGCTGTTATACCTTCAAGCATGCCTTCGGCGCGTTCAAAAATGTCGAGGGAAGTAGTTGTTCGCGGTCGGCGGAAGTAGACGCTCGCGGGCGGTCGAGGGAAGTAGTTGTACACATCTCAAGAGGGACTTGACGATCCGGCGTCTCCGGGTCGACGGTAGTGGTACACGGTCATCGTGGTACTTGGCGAGTCCGCTGTGAGTCATAGACGCTCCAAGGTACTTGACGACGCAGTGTAGTCGCATATGGTGTCGGTATTTGGCGATTCCAGATGTAGAGGTACACTAGGTGTAGATGTGTAGTTGTTCACGATCACCATGGTGTAGCCGCATTTGGCGTCCGATGCGGTACTTGGAGAAAACCTCGAGATGGATAGTGGTACTTGATGCTCCACGGGATCTTGGAGGTTCGGCATGTAGGCTAACGACGATGAAGCCGCTGGTCTTGCGCCAACGCCAACCGGCAGCTAAGGCACTAAACAAAGCAGCAGAGGCTGCGAGGTGGCAACCATGTGGTCGACAGATGGCAAGGCAGCAGCAAAGACAGAGAGAAGACGAAGGCCCCTGCATGACGGCTTGAGCGCCAGTACGAGGAAGGGGCCGACGGGTCGGGTTGCATCTTGACGATCCAAAGGATGCAGGGATGGAGCTCGATGGAGACGGAGCAACGGTTGGTGGCGAGTGGAGGTGCAGGAAGGCGGGGCCGTGGACATCCATGGCCTCAACGAGGGGGTCGGGCGCGAGGCTCCTATGGCGGCCATGGCTGCACGAGCTCGCGGACGGAGCTGCAGGCGCGAGCAGCCGAAGGAGGGCGTCGGCGCGGGAGGAGAAACAGGGCGCGGGAGCTCGGCTTCCTGGTGGTTCGGGCGGAACGAAGGAAGGAGGAGGCGCGGCGCTGACGAGGCCAGGGAGACGTGGCGGCGGAGGGAGACTCGCGAGGGACCAAGGTCAGAGGGAGAGGCCGAGGGGATCGAGCGTGAGGAGGGTTCGGGCGCGGCGGCGCTGGAGGAGGAAGGAAGAGAAGGGGATCCAGCGACGCGGGGAACGTAATGGAGGTGCGCACAGGCGAGGAAGAACCAGGGAAGAGAAGGGGGGTGCTGGAGCATGGTGGTGCGATGGCCGGAGGAAGATCAGGCGCGGGCGCGACTCTGCTTCTCTCTGCGTGTGGCGGCGCAGGAGGAGGACGAAGATGAGAGGGTGGAGATGGGAATCGGGCAAGGAAGAGGGGATCGATCGGCTAGGGTTACGGGGGAGTGGGCCTTGGCCTTGGGCCGGCGCGGGAGGTTGGGAGGTCCAAGTGTCCAGTAGGTTGAACTCTCTCTCCCATACTTCCCATTTACAAACAAAATGTAAAAAGAGAAAGAAGGGAAAGAGAAGGTAGGTGGAATCTGGCATGGGGATAGTTTTCACGGACTCATAAAAATATGAGGAATTTAAATAAAATGGGAAGAGGATTTTAGAGGAAGTAAAATCCACACGCTGCTGATTTAACTTGGCAAGTTTGAATTTCAAACCCATTCAAATGAACTTCAAATGGGTTGAAATTATAGGAGGTGACCCTACACAATAGATGTGATTTATGGGCAGATTTGGAACATTAATGGGTAGAGTAAAATTGCAACTCAATTTTACTAAAAGGCCCCAAAGGAAGAAAAGAAGTTGAGTAGGATAAAAGGAAATTTGAAGAACGGTGCATATGTGTTAAGGGTGATTCCAAGCCAATGAAATGGTTTAATATAGCTCCCTAAATATTGAGGATATGTTTTAAAGAGAAACCACCATGTGAGTTCCTCAATTTAAATGGATCAAAGATCCACACGGTTTATTTAGTTGAGTTTTAAAAATTAATGTTATGATGGCATGATGACATGATGCAATGCACATGATGCAAGGATGAATGCAACGAACAAAACAAATCACACGATTTAATCTCGAATAGCTGGAAGTCTTCGAGGCGCCGGTCTCAAGGCCACAACACTCCACCACTACAAGAGGATCTCGCCCCGAGATCTAGGATGGCACCGGAGAGAAACGGAAGTGGAAGAGAAGAGGGTAAACTAAGTTGCTTTTTGACAACCGAAAGTGAAACCACGAACCTTGAGAGGTTGAGCAATTGAAAAGAAAGAGTACAATAGAGATGAATCGAGATTGCAAACAATCCGTTAGAAAGGAGGAACAAGGGACATTACGAGGACTTGAAGGTTGCAAAGACATGAATCAAGAGTTTAATGGACAAGATAGAATTCAAACCACTCCGTTAAAACAAGATGAGAGAGGAAGAATTCGGCAGACTCCTGTTGAACATGGAAGGAATAGAACATGAACTTGACAAGATGAGAGGATACTTGATGAAATGAACAACACACCGCCTCCTAACTATTGAAAGAATGGCACAAGGGTAAGAAAGATTTCGATAGCTCCTCAGCTTGAGGAAGGAGGGAAAACTTGATAAAATTAGAGAACTCAATGAAAACACGACACTTCGTTAAATGGATAAGCAAGGAAGAACATGATCTTCAATTCGAGATGATGAGTGAAGAGAGAACCATCACCATGCCTCCAGAAGAAAGAATAGAAGATAGATCATTGGAATAAAGGGACGGAGAAGAAAATGACAACTTCTACCACAATTGAATTTGAAAGAGCCTCCTTAAAAGAAGGATTGAACGGAGTTGTTAGAAAACCAACAACGAAAAGAATAAGCTTGTAGTGGACTTATTGAAAACATCTCAAGACTATGAGGTGACAACCGGCCACTAATGGAAACCATTGATTTGATTGAGAGCACCAAAGAGATGAAAAACTTCTTCACGAGAGGATAGGAGAAAACTTGGATCATTGATAAGCACCATAATAGCAACATTCCTTAGGGAAGGCTTTAGGTGAAAATATGACACAAGATAAATCCAACGAAGAGATTGATGGATTTAAAATAACTCATTTTAACAACATGTGAATCATGGAACATGAACTCAAATTATCAAGAATGACATAATACCACCTCCAAAATATGGTAGAAAGAATTGCACCGGATTACCATATGAAGAAAGCTTGAGCTCCTTAGGAAAGAATCTCGATGAAAACTTTGAGAAGGGAATTAAATCCTTGATGAACCATCATGTAGAACCTCCATGAAGAACTCCGTAAACAAAAGGAATGAAAAGAAAGAGAAATTGAAAACACAAGGTGAATCCTTGCAATGATTTAGCTGGATCTCCGTGATAATTAGAGCTTGGAACTCCGGAAAAAGAGAAGATGAAACATATGAAACCGAGAATTTTAAGGGCCTCCTGAATAAAGAATTAATCACTTGGATGAACAAGAATAAGAATTATGTTATGCTTATCCTTCACCAATTAAATTGATGACAATCAACGGATTTGGCATACTACTTATTCTCGTAGAAAGGATTAAAAGAGATATATCAAAACTTGAGAAGGTCTTCAACGAACCACCGGTAGGATTCGGAAAGAACGAATTAATTGATACGATAACAACAGAAGAGGAATGTTGAAAGAACCACCGTAAGAATTGAAAATGATCGAAGTAGGGGTGCATCACCGGTAAGAATTAGCAAATGAACGAAGGTGCTTGAGACAAACTAGACACATGAGAACAAAGAGATCAAGAACTGATTAGCGGATATTCGATTGATGCACCGGCAAGATTGGAGAATGATAACTGACAGCTGAGAATGAATAAACCTGAATTGATGGACTCGGATGACAAACCGAGGAGACTCTTGAATATCTCCGATGGTGAAAAGATTCTCACAATCGAAAACAATTATGAGAGGATGGCAACAAGCTAGCACCATGAATCTTGAAGAGAATAGAGCAAGATTAAAGAGAAACTCTTCTTCGTCTTCAAATGATGAGAATGACAACGAGAAGCCTCACCAAGAATTATTGAGGCACACCGAAGAATCAAAAGCTAAGAGGTTGAGCCAACTATGAAAAGAATTTGAAAGATCTTGGAGAAAAGCATTTGACCGATGATAACTCATTCTTACGCCAAACTTGGAGAAGAAATTTAGGATAGCTCGGAAAATAGAAGAGTCGTAAGATCCTCGAAAAGACCTGTGGGTTAGGGCCCACTCAAAAGAACACCGCTGAAAAGATTTAAAAGAGATGTTGCGCCGTTGAATTAAATGACTTGAATGAGATACCAATCTCGAAAGAGCTTGAACGAATGCAGAGTGGAAACACGAATCTTCGAGATATCTTGAGCACTCCGGAATAACAAATAGCGAGAAGTAGAATGATAATGAGGTGTACCGATATGAGAAGACATTGAAATGAGGAAAAAGGTATGATCAACAAAACTTGACTTGAATCCACCGGAGAAGAAACAACAATGAAGGATGATGAACTTGAAGCTCGTGAGCATCTTCACGAGGGATCACCGGATCAGAACATTGATTGAAAAGAGTGAAGTGACTTCACATGAATAAATAGATACTTGATTAAAAAAAATCTGAGTCCTTGAAGAAAAAGGGTGGGAGGGCGGGAAAACAAAGACAACTTGGGATGGATGAAACAAACACCGTTGAGAAAACTTAGAATTAATCTCGCAAATGTTGGAATGATCGGATCCACTTGAAGAGAAACACGCCGGTTGGAAAAGAATTAACATGACAACCTCAATGATCAAGAAGGATTGGTATTCACATCGGAGTATGAGAACACCATTTCGGAAAGGTATGGAATCAACACTTGACATTGAAGCAACTCGAATACCACAACTCAAAACAAAAACAAAGGACTGCTTGCGAATAAGCCGGAACAAACATATGATAGAGATTTCGTCCAAGTTTTCGTGGGGGGCCTACACGGCTCGATCAGACAGCACCATCATGTACAAGGCAAAGGCACATGACATACAAAGCGCCCCCGAGTCGGCATAGCCAAGGACTCTTTAAGACACAACGAGACCATCAGAAACCAACCGTGAATAGGCGGACCACTAGACGCCGAACCCCAATTTCATATCATACATCCGCCGGAAAGATATCCTACGAGCTACTTGAATTCCCACCTATGAAACTCCCAAAATTTTCCTGTTATGCAATCAGTGTTGGGGATACAGGAAGCATAATATCTCACCCAAAACTAGCAAATCCTACATCCACTGATCCATCCTTCAACACATAACCAAGAAACCTTCGAAATCGCTCACCTCAACCTTCAAAAGCATCCATTATACGAAGTCATGGCAATACTCCGCACTCACCTCATTATCGGGTTATCGGGTTATCTCACCAACAACCGCATAAAAGAGATTTTCGATGTCGGCAGATTAAACTCGTGTATTCCAGAATCTGCAACGATAAAATTATGACGACAACACCTCGAGCTCAACTCCCCGACACTTCCACTAAACTCGACGGGAGGCACCAAGACAATGTTCTCATCATAAAACCATCGGAACGATTCCAAGATACCTGCGTGATCCTAAATTTTTTTTTAGTGAAATTTGAGAAGAGAAGAGTCAAAACTCTACGTCAGGATGCCTTACCAGAGCAACAAAGAGACTGATGATTAAAAAGAATTCCTAACTCTCCGATATATATAATCCTAAATGACTCAAAACATTTTTCTAGACACAACTCGGCCGCTAAAAACGATCAAGCAAAGGGCTCCTAAGGTCGGATGGCTCGATTACCAACTTGTAACGCCTCGATGCGGCTATATCTCCCACGGTCGGCACGACTTAGAGGCATAACCGCATTGAAAGCAATGTTGCAAGTGAGGTAATCTTCACACAACCCATGTAATACATAAGGAAAGAGATACATAGTTGGCTTACAATCACCACTTCACACAATTACATGAATAAAGCATTACATCATCCAGATACAATCAAGGTCCGACTACGGAACCAAAATAAAAGAAGTACCCCAAATGCATAAAGGTCCCCGATCGACCCCAACCGGGCTCCACTATCGATCAACTAGAACGAAACAACACAAAGGACAAGATCTTCATCGAGCTCCTCCTTGAGCTTGGTTGCGCCACCGCTCGGTAACATAGGCACCGCAAACTGGTTTTGAAGTATCTCGAGCCACGAGGACTCGTAAATCTCACACCCGCAGATCAAGACTATTTTAGCTTATAGGAAAGATGGAGTAATGAGGTGGAGCTGCAGCAAGCAACTAGCATATATGGTGGCTAACATACGCAAATGAGAGCAAGAAGAGAAGGCAAAGCATGGTCGATAAAAGTATGATCAAGAAGTGATCCTATAGCAACCTACGCCAAGCATAACTCCAACATCAGAATTCACTTCCTGACCACGGAAGAGACCATCACGGTTACATACGCCGTTGATGTATTTTAATTAAGATCAACTTCGGTTTCTACAACCGACATTAACAAATTCCCATCTGCCACATAATCGCGGCATGGCTCTCGAAAGTTTATAACCTCGCAGGGTGTCCCAACTTAGCCCATGACAAGCTCTCGCGATCAACGGGAATAGACCTTCACCCGAGACACTCCGATCGACTCGGTATCCCGATACATCAAGACATTTCGACAATGGTAAAACAAGACCAGCAAAGCCACCGATGTGCCGACAACCCGATAGGAGTCGACGTACTCGCTCTCGTGGCACACCGGATAGGTCAGCCCACGAGTAAAACCAGCCCTCGAGTTGCCCGAGGTGGCCCCAGCCGCCTGCTTTGACCAACACTGGGGAGCACCGCCCGGGGCTAATAAAGATGACCTCGGCTCCGAAACCCAAGGAAAAAGGGCTAGGTGAGGCAAATGGTAAAACCAAGGTTGGGCCTTGCCGACAAGTTTTATCCAAAGCGAACCGTCGGGGGTCCCATAAATCACCCGACCGCGTTAGGAACGCAAAATCCGGGAACATAACACCGGTATGACGGAAACTAGGGCGGCAAGAGTGGAACAAAACACTAGGCATAAGGCCGAGCCTTCCACCCTTTACCAAGTACATAGGTGCATTAATTAAATATGAGATATTGTGATATCCCAACAAGTAAACATGTTCCAACAAGGAACAACATCTCCATGTTCCAACAAGGAACAAACTTCATCTTCACCTACAACTAACAACGCTATAAGAGGGGCTGAGCAAAGCGGTAACATAGCCAAACAACGGTTTGCTAGGACATGGTGGGTTAGAGGTTTGACATGGCAATTTGGGAGGCTGACAAGCAAATGGTAGGCTTCGTAGCATTGGCATAGCAAAAGAGCGAGCAAACTAGCATAGCAAAGATAGTAGTGATTTCGAGGGTATGATCATCTTGCCTGAGATCCCGCAAGGAAGCAGAACGACTCCATGAAGAAGACAAACGGACGAAGTCGAAAGGATCCTCACAACTCCGAACGAAACCGGCTAACGAGAGAAGCAACCCGAAAGAAACAAACAACATAGTAAACACACAAACATAAACATGGCATGAAGCACAATCAAGTATGATGCATGTCCGGTTTAATGAGGCATGGCATGGCAATATGCACAAACAACACTACAAGTTAAGTGGAGCTCAATATGCAACGAGTTGCAGTTGCATATTGACGAAACACCACATCGAATTATTTTAGTTTACTCTCGTTATGAACAAGACAACATTAAATGTTGGTTAACATGGCAAGAGGTGAAGCATAATTAAACTACATATTTAGGCAAGTTTAAATGAGGCCGAACACAAACAACACTTCCGAAAATCCCCATGTTATTTAGCAATTTAATGCAAACACAATTTTAAACATTTTAATTGTTGTTATCATGATGCGATGACATATACAAGTTTTATGCAGTTTTTATGAAAATGTTGACAAGAGCATGTTATGAAGCATTTGTCACCATGGCGAACAAAAAGGGTGCCACGGAACTACAATGTAAATGGTGCCACGGCAACATTCGACCGATCCGACAACTCATTAAGATACCGTGCAAAGAGCAAGTGTGCGAAGCAAAGGATGGTGGGTGATCCCGTTACCGGGTTCCCACGGACGACGGCATGGCCAACAAGGCGGAACGGCATGAAGCAAACGGGCACAAAGGCAAACAAGGACAACTCATTCAACACATGCATTTGGTCCACGGTTGATCGCTCCTGGCTGTTATACCTTCGCGCGCCTTTCGATGCGGTTCAAAATGTCGAGGGAAGTAGTCGCTCACGGGTCGGCGGAAGTAGACGCTCGCGGGCGGTCGAGGGAAGTAGTTGTACACATCTCAAGAGGGACTTGATACATCCGATGTCTCCGGGTCGACGGTAGTGGTACACGGTCATCGTGGTACTTGGCGAGTCCGTGTAGTCGAGACGCTCCAAGGTACTTGACGATCAGCGGGTGTAGTCGCATATGGTGTCGGTGATTGGCGCATTCCAGATGTAGAGGTACACTAGGTGTAGATGTGTAGTTGTTCACGATCACCATGGTGTAGTCGATTTGGCGTCCGGCGCGGTACTTGGAGAAAACCTCGAGATGGATAGTGGTACTTGATGCTCCACGGATCTTGGAGGTTCGGCATGTAGGCGAACGACGATGAAGCCGCTGGTCTTGGCGTGAACGCCAACCGCAGCGGAAGGGGCACGAACAGCAGCAGGAGGGTCTGCAGAGGGCGCACCATGTGGTCGATGGCTGGCGCAGCAAGCGCAGCAGACGTAGAGAAGACGAAGGCCTCGGGCATGACGGCTTGAGCGTTGTACGAGGAAGGGGCCGACGGGGTCGGGGTTGCATCTTGACGATCCAGTGACAGCAGGGGATGGAGCTCGATGGAGACGGAGGAACGGTTGGTGGCGAGTGGAGGTGCAGGAAGGCGGGGCCGCGGACATCCATGGCCTCAGCGAGGGGGTCGGGCGCGAGGCTCCTATGGCGGCCATGGCTGCACGAGCTCACGGACGGAGCTGCAGGCGCGAGCAGCCGAAGGAGGGCGTCGGCGCGGGAGGAGAAACAGGGCGCGGGAACTCGGCTTCCTGGTGGTTGGGGCGGAACGAAGGAAGGAGGAGGCGCGGCGCTGACGAGGCCAGGGAGACGTGGCGGCAGAGGGAGACTCGCGAGGGACCAAGGTCAGAGGGAGAGGCCGAGGGGATCGAGCGTGAGGAGGGTTCCCGCCAAGCAAGACCTGGAGGAGGAAGGAAGAGAAGGGATCCAGCGACGCTGGGAACATAATGGAGGAAGCGACAAAGAGGAAGAACCAGGGAAGAGAAGGGGGGTGCTGGAGCATGGTGGTGCGATGGCCGGAGGAAGATCAGGCGCGGGCGCGACTCTGCTTCTCTCTGCATGTGGCGGCGCAGGAGGAGGACGAAGAGGAGAGGGTGGAGATGGGAATCGGGCAAGGAAGAGGGGATCGATCGGCTAGGGTTACGGGAGGGGCTTGGCCTTGGGCCGCAAGGAGGTTGGGAGGTCCAAGTGGCAGTGTTGGTTGAACTCCTCTCTCTCCCATACTTCCCATTTACAAACAAAATAGAAAAAGAGAAAGAAGAGAAAGAGAAGGTAGGGGTGGAATCTGGGCATGGGGATAGTTTTCACGGACTCATAAAAATATGAGGAATTTAAATAAAATGGGAAGAGGATTTTAGAGGAAGTAAAATCCACACGCTGGATTTAACTTGGCAAGTTTGAATTTCGAAACCCATTCAAATGAACTTCAAATGGGTTGAAATTATAGGAGGTGACCCTACACAATAGATGTGATTTATGGGCAGATTTGGAACATTAATGGGTAGAGTAAAATTGCAACTCAATTTTACTAAAAGGCCCCAAAGGAAGAAAAGAAGTTGAGTAGGATAAAAGGAAATTTGAAGAACGGTGCATATGTGTTAAGGGTGATTCCAAGCCAATGAAATGGTTTAATATAGCTCCCTAAATATTGGAGGATATGTTTTAAAGAGAAACCACCATGTGAGTTCCCTCAATTTAAATGGATCAAAGATCCACACGGTTTATTTAGTTGAGTTTTAAAAATTAATGTTATGATGGCATGATGACATGATGCAATGCACATGATGCAAGGATGAATGCAACGAACAAAACAAATCACACGATTTAATCTCTAATAGCCGAAGTCTTCCGAGGCGCCGGTCTCAAGGCCACACCCTAGCCCTCTCCGGTGTCTATATAAACCGGAGGGTTTTAGTCCGAGGAAACACAACCATTACAAAAATCATACCATAGGCTAGCTTCTAGGGTTTAGCCTCCTTGATCTCGTGGTAGATCCACTTTGTACTACCCATATCATCAATATCAATCAAGCAGAGTAGGGTTTTACCTCCATCGAGAGGGCCCGAACCTAGGTAAAAACATCGTGTCCCTTGTCTCCTCGTTACCATCCGCCTAGACGCACAGCCGGGACCCCTACCCGAGATCCGCCGGTTTTGACACCGACATTGACCATTCAAAAATCTTCCCGCACTAATTATGCTCATGTAGTTATCAAACCCGAGACCTCAAGTTTGATGAGCTAACAAAGCTAACTAGCTACACAACCTCCCGTTATGTTCAACTAAAGGAAAATCACCTTTATACATTCCTCGCTGCTGTGACAAGCATGCCGTGTTTTTGTGTGTGTGTGTGTGGGAGTCATTGGGATTTAAATTATAATCGTGTCATGTGGCTTTGGTGGTAAGACTATCCACAAGGGTGCGTAAATAATGCAGCCTTAGTTACCTTACCTCTCTCCATGTAGTACGCTGGGTCCCACCAGCTAGAGGGTGAAACAAACAAATTAATAAGAAAAATTTAAAAGAGCCAACGTGTATCTTACTCACACATCTCGCCATCGCCGAACACTGTCCAATTGATCCTCTGTCTCGCCACGCATTATTTTAGGTGAATCTCATTATAACACACACACAATTTTGGGCACTTGTATTCGACCTAAGTCAAGGTGCCACCATATCTCGTGATGACTCTCTGCCTAGGTGTAATAAGTCACGTTAGAAGGTGCAAAGACCAAGGTGCAAGCATATTGAGGAGAAGGAGAAACTTGACCGTCATTCCTCCAATCAAAGCCCTGATTGCCTCTAAACGCAACAACTAATCCAAACAACTAAGAGATGCCTTTTAGCTACCATGCAGGCCAATGACAACTCACATGCAAGCCGACTTTGATTTATTGACTGATCAACGTGTAGTTGTGCTCCATGCATTGGGTTTCCGGGGGATATAACAAGGCAGAGTAAGGAGCGTTTGGTTACATTGCTTAGGCTGGTCATAGTGGTGAGTAACTTGGACTAGTACAACATGCATATGTTACTAGTCTATGTTACTACTACGCGAAGTTTGCCATCGGAAGCGAGCCGATCTGGCTCTCCTGAGCTTGCAAGGTTTTTCTAGCCCACCCAAGCTAGCTGGCCCGCAAAAGCTAAAATATTTTAACAGTTCCAAACGCCTAACCTTGCTCGGCTATGCTATAAGCTGTTCTCATTAAGGATCCAAATGCTCCCTAAGTAACAACACTCGCTAGCAACGAGGCCAGGAGGGGATTGAGATGCGAAGTTAATGGACGACGCCTAAACATTTTGGAAATATCTGATTTTCGTAGGATGACTTAACACCTAGACGGAGGGAGTACTACCCTCACCCAGTTCGATGGAATATTCACACCCTTCTTCTTGTACCCACTCCATTTGTATTTCACTTCCTGTGGCTTCGCACTCGCACGATTTTCCTATTCTATGAACCTGTGTGTACATGTGCATGTGCGTGTGTGTGTTAGAGAGAGCGACAGATCGACCTACTCCTACAGAGAGATGGTGCATAGTGTACGATTTTAGCCGCGAGAGTCGGTGCATCCTCTCGTTTCCGAAGGCCCAAGAGGGGACAAAGTGACAGCTGCCACGCCCACTCCTCGACCAGCCTAGCCCACCCAAAGCTCCCTCCATCGCTCGCTTCCCCTTCTCGAAACGGTCAGCCGCCCAAAGAATCGGTGCCACATTCATGCCCGGCAGAGTGGACGCGACTCTCACCGGCGCCGCATTGAAGGGAGAAGCGATTCAAGAGTGATGGTTGCTTCGTCTCGCCCAACTTATCGCTGGGTCTATGTGATTTGACGGCTCATTGGTCATTATTATCGAGGTGGTAGGGCTGCTGGATGTCCCACGCCGCGCGAAAGGAGGTACTACTAGATTACAATTTTTCCATTCTTACGGCGACGAGTGTAAGAGCAAGGAAAACACGCAGCTCAAGTGATTACATGGCCCACCTCACACTATCACCATATTTTTTGGATACCATGCACACCTAACTCTTTACATAGTATTTCCATTTTCCGTTTTAATATAAGTCTTTGTAGAGATTCCACTAGGTGGACTACATACGAACAAGATGAATGAATCTACACTTAAAATGCATCTATATACATCCATATGTGGTTCATGGTGAAATCTCTACAAAGACTTATATTTAGGAACGGAGGAAGTACTTGTATAGTACGTACTGTAATTTATCAGCAAGATAGTACAATGCTATGAAGCTTCCAGCTTCTGTTAAATGTATCTTGCATCCAAGGTTGCCCGTTGCAACATTTCATCAAATACAAAGGAGACTAACATGCATGCTATTGCATCTCAATGATTGAGAGATCATAGCAAATATGTACTCCCTCCATTCCAAAATAAGTGTCTCAAC
Source organism: Aegilops speltoides (assembly GCA_021437245.1). Lineage (NCBI taxonomy): Eukaryota > Viridiplantae > Streptophyta > Magnoliopsida > Poales > Poaceae > Aegilops > Aegilops speltoides. The sequence goes on along the minus strand of JAHHZJ010003881.1, from coordinate 1,960 downwards.
TTTATGCTACATACGGAGCAAAATGAGTGAATCTACACTCTAAAATACATCTATATACATCAAGTGTTTGGAGTATGTACTAGTAGTTCATATTGAAATATACTAAAGGACATATATATTCCAAACAATATGATAATCTCTCTAACCAAGGTAGTGGGGATGAGGAGTAAACTGAGGAGTAGTAAAATTTTCTCCTCGTCTCTCGGCGAGCCATCAAGGCATGTAGGGAGGGCGAGGGCGACAAGATTACTACTACTCCCCGCAGTCCCTAGCCATTGAAATAGAGACAGCTAAAGAAAAACGATCCATGCATTCCCTAGCCTTGAACCAGAACCCTAACCAGGCCTTAATTTGTCGGGCAAAGTCGGCGCTCCTAAGAAATGAAGTTTGCAACCCTTTGACCATCGGATCATTTTGTGCAGCCACCAAAATCGAGACGAGCATCCCGCGTGGCAAAGAAATTGAAGAAGCATGATTAGAATAAGATTATCGAACTAGTTGATGAGACATAAACCAACCACAAATATAGTACGAGAAGCCAGATAGGTAAAAGGGCAAAGAAGTAGAGAAATATCCACTTGGAGTGATGGGAAGTCGGAGCAGCAAGCCGGCTCAGAAGGGAGTTGTACCGAGGGATGTCCGGACGAGCTCAACCTAGAGGAGGGTGGCGGAGGAGGCAACTACCCACATCGCGGGCAAAGGAGCAATGGACGAAGGCAACCTCACCGGCTTTGTGAGAGAGAATGGTCGGGACCCCTGATCGACATGCCGACAAGGGGTTTTGCCGGCGGGCGATGGTGACCGAGGGAGTCCCGACTAGGGGTGTCCGGATAGCCGACTATCATCATCGGCCGGACTCCAAGACTATGAAGATACAAGATTGAAGACTTCATCCCGTGTCCGGATGGGACTTTCCTTGGCGTGGAGGGCAAGCTTGGCGACACGGATATGTAGATCTCCTACCATTGTAACCGACTGTAACCCTATCCCTCTCCTAGATCTATATAAACCGGAGGGTTTAGTCCAGAGGACTAACAACCATTACAACAATCATACCATAGGCTAGTTTCTAGGGTTTAGCCTCCTTTATCTCGTGGTAGATCCACTTTGTACTACCCATATCATCAATATCAATCAAGAAGGAGTAGGGTTTTACCTCCATCGAGAGGGCCCAACCGGGTAAAACATCGTGTCCCTTGTCTCCTGTTACCATCCGCCTAGACGCATACGTCGGACCCCCACCGAGATCCGCCTTTTTGACACCGACATTGGTGCTTTCATTGAGAGTTCCTCCGTTGTCACCGATAGGCTTGATGGCTTCTTCAAACAACAACGCAGCCTGTGGTGAGACTTTTCTCCCCGACAGATCTTCAGATTGGCGCTTGCAATCGCAGTTAATTCACTTGGCCATCCGAGCAGATCGAAGCTACGCCTCGCCATCGTGTCGTTTGAAGCCTAAATTTCACGGTCGACATCCGCGGAGACTTGATCTTCGGCGGATTCGAGCCACAGCCGAAAGCGCCACCAGACTATCACGATGGGCATGATCTAGCTCTACCACCGACAAGACTCGAGGTCGCACCGAGTCCGCCTCGACCTTAGTTCGAGCCGATCGCACAGATCGAGGACAGGTGGCTGGACACCGCCGGGGCTGCAACTTCTACGGTGATGGAGCCGACATCGACTTTTGTCCCTTGCAAGGCTCGGGACTCGAGGTGCCGGACTTCCTGCCGACTCTAACCTCCTCATACCGCCAATCGAATCCGATTACGCGATCATGGAGTTCACCGCTATGACATCTTTCAACACTCACCCTTGGCGACATCCTAAATTCGCCAAAGTATCTCTCGTTATCAGAGAGCCCGGCCGATCAAGGTCGATGGTTGGGATGCGACGACGAAGAAATTCAAAGCCCACCCACCACCCACTTTGTAGCCACTTTCGACGATCGAACCGACAT
>JAHHZJ010003880.1:0-72948 GCA_021437245.1 Aegilops speltoides | reverse complement strand
CTATAGAGGACAAGAAATTTTGGGGCAATCAGCAAAAAGCGACTAGAAAATGAAGTACTTTCAAGGACCGCCATAGAAAGGATGATGTTCACTAAAACGGTCATTATTTTGTCATTCGAGTCCGTGGTCGGCCCATAAGTACTAAACTGCTCACGGTGAGCGCTGTGAATCCAAAAAATACTCCACGCTCCGCCAGCGCCCAGAGTACCTCAAATTCAGCGTTAAGCTGACTTTTGGCCTCGAAAGTCAAAGAACATCATTCGTCATTGCTTTTCGACAAGTTTCAACCCATTGGCACTTCCTTTGAAGGAAATTCGAGATTATGATGCTTATAGACATTAGCCCCTCGGTAGGGACAAACGTATCTTCTCGCAGATGCTCTATGATCCGTGCAATCTTATTTGGTCAGAATTGAAGAAAATCCAGCGGTTATATGCCTTATTCTCCATGTTTTCGCCGGATGGCATGCTTTAACTCATGCGCGTGAAAGCCAAGAACAAAAAGGCATTCCTAGCATCGGTCAATATATATGTGGAAACGATATCTCCTCTATAGAGGACAAGAAATTTTGGGGCAATCAGGCAAAAAGCGCACGAGAAAATGAAGTACTTTCAAGGACTTCCATAGAAAGGATAGATGTTCACTAAAACGGTCATAATTTTGTCATTCGAGTCCGTGGTCGGCCCATAAGTACTAAACTGCTAGCGCAAACGCTAATCCAAAAAATACTCCACGCTTCCGCCAGAGGCCCGAGTACCTCAAATTCATCCTTAAGGTGACTTTTGGCCCCGAAAGTCAAAGAACATCATTCGTCATTGCTTTTCACAAGTTTCAACCCATTGGCACTTCCTTTTGAAGGAAATTTAGAGATTATGTTGTTTATAGACATTAGCCCCGGTAGGGACAAATGTACCTTTCGCAGATGCTCAATGATCCGCAATCTCATTTGGTCAGAATTGAAGAATATCCAATGCTATATGCCATATTCTCCTTGTTTTTGCCGGATGGCATGTCAGAACTCATGCGCGCGGAAAGCCAAGAACAAAAAGGCATTCCTAGCATCGGTCAATATATATGTGGAAACGATATCTCCTCTATAGAGGACAAGAAATTTTGGGGCAATCAGGCAAAAAGCGACGAGAAAATGAAGTACTTTCAAGGACTGCCATAGAAAGGACAGATGTTCACTAAAACGGTCATAATTTTGTCATTTGGTGTCCGTGTCGGGCCCATAAGTACTCAAACTGCCAAGCATAAAGCGCCGAATCCAAAAATACTCCACGCTCGCCAGAGGCCCGAGTACCCACAAATTCATCCTTAAGGTGACTTTTGGCCCCGAAAGTCAAAGAACATCATTCGTCATTGTTTTTCGCATAAGTTTCAACCCATTGGCACTTCCTTTGAAGGAAATTCGAGAGATTATGTTGCTTATAGACATTAGCCTCGGTAGGGACAAACGCATTTTCTCGCAGATGCTCTATGATCCGCAATCTCATTTGGTCAGAATTGAAGAAAATCCAGCGGCTATATGCCTTATTCTCCTTGTTTTCACGGATAGCATGTTGTAACTCATGCGCGAAAGCCAAGAACAAAAGGGCATTCCCGCATCACCAATATATATGTGGAAACGATAACTCCTCTATAGAGGACAAGAAATTTTGGGGCACCAGCAAAAGGGCACTAGAAAATGAAGTACTTTCAAGGACCGCCATAGAAAGGACAGATGTTCACTAAAACGGTCATTATTTTGTCATTCGAGTCCGTGGTCGGCCCATAAGTACTTAAACTGCCACAAGAAGCGCTGAATCCAAAAACACTCCACGCTCCGCCAGAGGCCCGAGTACCTTCAAATTCATCCTTGTCGGACTTTTGACCCGAAAGTCAAAGAACATCATTCGTCACTGCTTTTCGACAAGTTTCGAACTCATTGGCACTTCCTTTGAAGGAAGTTCGAGATTATGTTGCTTATAGACATTAGCCCTCGGTAGGGACAAACGTATTTTCTCGCAGATGCTCAATGATCCGGCAACTTATTTGGCCAGAATTGAAGAAAATCCAGCGGCTATATGCCTTATTCTCCTTGTTTTCGCCGGATGGCATGTCAGAATCTCATGCGCGGAAAGCCAAGAACAAAAGGGCATTCCCCGCATCGGTCAATATATATGTGGAAACGATATCTCCTCTATAGAGGACAAGAAAGTTTGGGGCAATCAGCAAAAAGCGACGAGAAAATGAAGTACTTTCAAGGACCGCCATAGAAAGGACAGATGTTCACTAAAACGGTCATAATTTTGTTATTCGAGTCCGTGGTCCGCCCATAAGTACTTAAACTGCTCAAGCGCGAAGCGACGAAACCAAAAAATACTCCACGCTCCGCCAGAGGCCCGGAGTACCTCAAATTCATCCTGTTGGACTTTTGGCCCCGAAAGTCAAGGAACATCATTCGTCATTGCTTTTTCGCACAAGTTTCAACCCATTGGCACTTCCTTTGAAGGAAATTCGAGAGATTATGTTGCTTATAGACATTAGCCTCGGTAGGGACAAACGTATCTTTCGCAGATGCTCAATGATCCGGCATCTCATTTGGTCAGAATTGAAGAAAATCCAGCGGCTATATGCCTTATTCTCCTCGCATGTCAGAACTCATGCGCTGAAAGCCAAGAACAAAAGGGCATTCCTGGCATCGGTCAATATATATGTGGAAACGATATCTCCTTTATACATGACAAGAAATTTTGGGGCAATCAGGCAAAAAGCGCACGAGAAAATGAAGTATTCTCAAGGACTGCCAAAGAAAGGACAGATGTTCACTAAAACGGTCATAATTTTGTCATTTGAGTCCGTGGTCGGCCCATAAGTACTAAACTGCTCAGAATGCGAATGCCAATAATCCAAAAATACTCGACGCTTCCGCCAGAGGCCCGGAGTACCCTCAAATTCAGCCTTAAGCAGGACTTTTGGCCCGAAAGTCAAAGAACATCATTCGTCGCTGTTTTACGCATAAGTTTCAACCCATTGGCACTTCCTTTGAAGGAAATTCGAGAGATTATGTTGCCTATAGACATTATGATGCGGAGCATCCTTCCATCATCCCCATGGACTCTACATCAACACCTACAAGACCACAAGGACCGATGACTCGAGCATGTGCAAGAGCTCTTGAAACCGAGGTGACATCACTCCTCTCACAACTCTCCTTCGATTCACATGAGACATGGTTACTACCTCAAACGGAAACTCTATGCATACCAGCACCAAGGAGTCGACCATGAAGAGGTCGGGAAGCAAGGAGAATCGAAGCGAAGACATACGCCAAGACGGAGAGGAGAAAGCAACCAGACTCAGAGAGGCCGGACGGTCCGGACGGAGGTCTGGACGATCCGGACAGAGTTCTTGATGATCCGGACCTCAACCGGACGATCCGCTAAATCGACTAAAGGCAATGAATCCTCCACGCCGCCGGATCATCCGACTCGCCCGATCATCCGGATCCCGCCTGACATCCGGACCACTCACCGGACGTCCGCTCAAGGCCACCACCAGAAAGACCTTGACCATCCGCCCCCACCCGGATCATTCGGACCAGCCCGGATCATCCGGACTGCCGCCAGATCATCCGCCAGAGCCTACGCCACAGTTGGGCTGAGCCCATGTACCCCTTCGCCTGCACTCTATATATAGGACCCCTCTCTCACTTTGAGACTTAGCATTGATTAGCTCATATTTGTGTGTGAGAGCCTTTGCTCATCCACCTGCATTTTCCACGGAGATCAGACCTCCGCCTAGGAGAAGATCCATCGGATTCAAGACCCTCTAAGGGAAGATCCCTCGTGGATTCAAGACCTCCTCCGGAGAAGAACGGCTACCTTTGTATCTTTCCTTTGTTTATTTTGGACCATGTATCACTCGTGGCTTCATGATCTAGACCTTGTGTGATTGATCTCTTGCCTGCTTGAGTGTCTCTCTTGTTCTTCCCATGATTTCCTCTCGTTCTTCCGCTGCTCTTCGTGTTCCTCCGTGAGGATCCCTCCAAACGTGAAAGATCGCTAATTAGGGTTCCACCTCACATCATATGGTATCATGAGCCACGCTGATCACGCTTTTGGAGCCCCTACCTCATGATTTCTAGCTTGATTTTGTTGTTTTCGCCCTAAAACTCCGAAAATCCCCACAAAAATACCCCCAGAATTTTTGTGATTTGTTAGTTTTGATGATGTTTTGTTGTTTTTGATCCGTGGATTCGTGTGTAACTCGTGGATCTTGTGTTTCCCCACCTTCTCCCCTCAAAATCCACCCAAAATCCCCAAATCGCCAAATTTCTTCCCGCTGAAGTTCTTCCCGAGCAGTTCCTCGTATGGAGTCGACCGCCTTGATCATCCGGACCTAGTCCCGGATCATCCGGACTCGCCTGATCATCCGCCCTCGGCCCGATCATCCGCTTCCTTCCGCCAAACCGCAGATTCTCGCAGCCCCATCCAAAGACCACCACCATCCACACACATACATCCTCCACACCACATCCACCACCATTTCCACTCGCCAAACCCCAAGACACAACCTCCGTGATTACCATTCAATTTGAGTTCGACAATTTGAGTTCGATAATTTGAGTGAGATTTCCGTGTCCTTTTGTGTTTCGCCATTCAGGCGCCGTGTGACATCAACAACAAACGCTCATTTTGGTCGACTATCAGCTTCGCTACGGACGGTAACATCGACGACATCTTTGTCATACCTTGCAATTGCATTGATAACCATCATATACCATCCTTTATGCGCTGCTTACCCACCGAGACTAGCCATTGAGTATTGCCGCAACGTGACTTGTGCACATTAGTTGCATACACCATATCATACAAACAATCGAGGTGCATATCTCAAAATCAACTTGTGTGTCACAAAGTTGTCATCGCATACACAATTGCTATCTTAGTTCGTCAAGTTTGCATAAGAAAAGAGCTCAAAAGAGAAAGAGCCACTCAAGCTTTTAAGCAAAGAGGAAAGATAAGCAAAGAGCTTATAAGCAACAAGCATAGCATCTGATGAGGACATCAATACCATTGTTACACCCACAGCCCCTCCTGCTATACATACCGGACTAATTACTAGAGCTCACAGACGCCAACTAAATTACTGTGTACTTTCGCTTTTGGTAATGATTCTAATGTTCATGAGAATATGATGTCGCTTAAATTGGATACATTTGTTTTGCTTACAAATGAAGGGCCTAGCTTGGAGAAGGATGAATATTGGAGCAAGAACAAGCATGGAGATGGTGGCATGCAAGGGGGACAAGAATGGAGTTACAAGTGATGATTTTAGGACTTTGAAGCCACCATAATGAGTGCATGAAGCCTTGGACGAAATATACAAGATGCCACTTTATAAATTTCTGTCCAGAGGCTATTCTAGGTGCCACCACCTTATTATTGGGCCAAAGCGCATGTAATTTCGAAATACATTAGTATAGGCTATTTTTCGAGTCCGTGTGTGGGGAACAAGAGATAGGGTTAGTTTCGACCCTCCACCAAGGGCCACGAAATTCACCCCATCTTCCTCCATATATACAGCCCTTAGGGCACCGCTTAGACTTTGGGTTTTGTTTAGATCAAAAGTTCGCCATAGCTGCAACTTCGCAGATTTCGCTTGTGTTCAACGACTGCATAAAGGCGCCACAGTAACCCCACCTTGATCAATAAAGCTTTCATCTTATATTCGCAATATCCAGATTGCAATCTCAGCTTGCTTGTTCTTCGCTTGCTCGCAGGAAATAGACCTCGTGATCGTTGATCGTGTCTGCGTGGTCAATAACCTCTCGGAGTTGGTTTAGCGACATTATATGCGCGACGCCCTCGCACGTCAGAGTCGGATCGCCAAAGTCGACTTCCACCAAAGCGAAATCCACCATCTCATCGAAAGACGGACACCTCGCATCTATCAAGTGGTATCGATTTCCGTGTTGCTCGTGAGATTTTACGCTTTTCGTAGTTTAGATCGAGTCTGTTCTTCATACCTATAGTCCACTTAAAAGCCAAAAATTAGGGTTAGTTCATCCCGTCCAACCAATCTGAGCCTTTGCATAATCTTTTTCAGATTTGCTTTTGTTGAATTTGCGTTGCATCGCTGCGGTCAAGTTGCTGGTCTTAGCGCCTAGTCTTTTAGAGTTTCGAGTTCTGCTTCACAAGTTGTCACGTCGCCGCCGCCATATACCACCACCACATATCCACAGCCAATCCAAATCCATATACGCCACCACATATCCGCCGCCATCACGCCCATCCGAGTCCACCGCAACATATATCCGCCACCAAATCCGAAGTTCCACCAGATTCATCCCCGCCACCACCCTAGTCCGAGTCCAAAGAATTGTTGCATTGTTCTCGATTTCCAGATCACGCGACATCCGAAGTCGTGATAAAGCAGAGGACTCCCAACTTCCAAGCCATCCGCAGAAGAAAAATAGTTCCAGCTTTAAAAAAAAGAGAAAAAAAATTCAGAGTGTGCTCCTCCCTTGTTTACGCAGCAGCAGTGATTTTGTTGTTGTTCTAGGCTCGCGCTCTAGCACGGTTCAGCCTAGGACCAGCAAGACAAGATCATTGCTGAGCGCTTATTCAACTTTGCATCTCTCGAATTGATTATTGCCGACATTTTTGCTACCATATCATAAGCCTTCCCAGCTCCACATACATCTACGCCGTATGCTTGATTCTCCCCGTAATCGCTATATCCAAGCTTTGAGAGTTTTGACTACAACGGTTGCCGATCACCACCGCCGCCGAGTAAGAACTGTAAGAATTTGAGATTTGCTTGACGGATTTGTGACCGCCCACCACACCACCACCACCACTTCCTAGTAGTCTATAGGATCATATTCTTGTGTGTTTCTATTGTCGCTAACCATGGCAGGATCACAAGTCGATTTAGACCGATTGGGAGAACTCGACTAACAAACAGCCTACATGATAAGTTTCAAGCAAATGATGATTGGACAGTGCAAGACGTGCTAAACAGATTTGACGAGGCCATGGAGAAGATAGATGGCATTGAGAAGACGCTTGAAACAAAGCTTGATAGCAACTTTGATGAATTGCTCGCTTTTTCCACAACCACCGCCGGCTGCACCTATCGCACCTCTCGAACGACAACAACTACGCCCTTCCGAATCAAGATGGACGAGCTCAACAGGTTCCTATTGAGCCAGACAAAATTCTCGTGCCGCTGCCATCGCTGTTGGTGCTTTTTGGCTCCTCGCCATCGCTGCCGCCGGTACCGAGGAGGATGATTATGTGGAAGATTACGAGGATGAGGTTGATCAACATCGTAACTACGCAACCACCAAAGACCACAACCACCGTGTCGCCCACATGCAAATAATGGCAATGTTAGGGCTCCCTCAGTACGAGATCATGACCATCTCCCTAAACTGAAATTGAATATTCCACCATTTGAGGGTAGATATGTTCCCGATATATATCTTACTTGGGAGTTAGAAACTGAACAACGATTTACATGTTTACAATATCCCGAGGAGAGACGTGTTCCTCGTCATTGCTTTGTGCTTTCACTAGCTTTGCATGTGTTTGGTGGTCTCAACATTGTAGATTATATCCTGCTCCAGCTACTTGGGCTGCTTTGAAAACTGCTATGCGTATCATGGGTTCCACCATATTATCAACGTGAATTACTTCAAAATTGCAGCGCTTAAGACAAGGTAAAAATTTAGAAGAATATTATTAGGAATTACAAACCTGCTTGATTAGATGTGGTATTGTTGAGGAGAATGAAGCTATGCTTGCGCTTTTCGGGTGGATTAAATAGAGATATTCGCACCATTCTAGACTATAAGGATTATAATAATATCACTGCTTATTCCATCTTGCTTGTAAAGTCGAACGTGAAGTGCAGGATCGATGCATTGGCGCCGCACTAACTTTTCTCGCAGGTCGACCTTCATCATGGACACCACGCGCATCATCTACTTCCACCGCACCATCACCTCCTTCAAAGCCACCTCCAACCGTGATACAAGAAAGGTGCACAACCACCACTATCTCGCCAAGAGCACACCGCCGGCCTGGCAGACAGAGCTCTTCTTCTTCCATGGCGCCAACAGGCACACAAGTGATATTATTTGTCGTCATGTAAGGGAAGAGGACATTTTATGAGAGAATGCAAATCTCAGCGCAGATGATTGCACGAGGATGGTGGGTATGAGTCCGCTAGTGACTATGATGAGGAGACTTTGGCTCTTATTACACATGAGGAACACGGTGGAGATGATTCTGATCATGAGACACAATACATGGCTGCCAAGATGCCGACAGTATGAATGTTTAGTTGCTCAACGTGTTTTGAGTGTGCAGTTACACAAGTCGAGCAAAATCAGAGGCATAATTTGTTCCATACAAAGGAGTTGTGAAGGAACGCTCTATTCAAGGCCATCATAGATGGAGGAGCTGCAACAACTTGGCTAGCATGGAGATGGTGGAGAAGTTATCTCTCACCACAAGACCACATCCACATCCTTACTACATCCAATGGTTCAACAACAAATGCAAGGTTAAGGTAACACGCATCGCTCGTGTGCATTTTAGTATCTCTACATATGCTGATTATGTTGATTGTGATGTGGTACCTATGCAAGCATGTTCCTTGTTACTTGGTAGACCATGGCAATTTGATAAAATTTCAGACACCATGGTAGAAACAATCAAGATACTCTTGTTCATAAGGATAAAATATTACTTTGCTTCCTATGACTCGAGTCCATTTTGAAAGATGATATTAATAGAGCTAATAGAGCAAAACAGAGAAAATAAGAGTGAAAATCAGATTGTGGTAAAAGAATTTGAGCAACACATGAAGCCTAATAATAAACCATCTACCGTTGTTTCTGAAATTAAATTGAAAAGTGCATGTTTACTTGCCACCAAATCTGATATTCATGAGCTAGATTTTAGCCAATCTATTTGCTATGCTTTTGTGTGCAAAGAGGCATTATTTTCATTCGAGGACGTGTTTTCCTTCTTTGCCCCCGCCATCACTAACATTTTGCAGAGTTCGCCGACGCCTTTCCACAAGACGTGCCACCGGATTACCACCTATTCGAGGGATTGAGCATCAAATTGACTTAATTCCCGTGCATCATTACCCAACCGCACCATACCGCATCAATCCAAAGGAGACGAAGGAGATTATGCGCCAAGTATGTGAGCTGCTCGACAAAGGTTATATACGCCAATCCCTTTAGTCCTTGTGCTGTTCCTATTATTCTAGTGCCGAAAAAGGATGGTACGTCACGATGTGTGTTGATTGTAGAGGCATCAATAATATTACTATTCGTTATCGCCACCCTATTCCTAGGCTAGATGATATGCTTGATGAATTGAGTGGTTCTACAATATTCTCCAAAGTTGATTTATGAGTGGATACCATCAAATTCGTATGAAATTGGGAGATGAATGGAAAACAGCATTTAAAACTAAGTTTGGATTATATGAGTGGTTAGTCATGCCTTTTGGGTTAACTAATGCACCTAGTACTTTCATGAGATTAATGAACGAAGTTTTACGTGCTTTCATTGGACGATTTGTGGTAGTTTACTTTGATGACATATTGATTTATAGCAGATCTTTGGAGGAACATTTGGAACATTTACGTTGTGTTTTTATTGCTCTACGTGATGCACGCTTGTTTGGTAACCTTGGGAAGTGCACCTTTGCAATCGACCGAGTGTCTTTTCTTGGCTATGTTGTTACTCCACAGGAATTGAAGTTGATAAAGCCAAGATTGAAGCTATTGAGAGTTGGCCGCAGCCCAAAACGGTCACACAAGTGAGGAGTTTTCTTGGCCTCGCAGGATTCTATAGGCGCTTTGAGAGATTTCAGCACCATTGCTGCACCTCTCAATGAGCTTACAAAGAAGGATGTGCCTTTTGTTTGGGGTACCGACAGAAGAAGCCTTCACGGTGTTCAAAGATAAGTTGACACATGCCCTTTACTCCAACTTCCTGATTTTAATAAGACTTTTGAGCTTGAATGTGATGCTAGTGGAATTGGATTAGAGGTGTGTTATTACAAGATGGCAATCCTGTTGCATACTTTTTGAAAAATTGAGGGCCTAGTCTGAATTATTCTACTTATGATAAAGGATTATATGCTCTTGTTCGACTTTAGAAACATGGCAACATTATTTATGGCCCAAAGAATTTGTTATTCATTCTGATCATGAATCTTTGAAACATATTAAAAGTCAAGCTAAACTGAATCGAGACATGCTAAATGGGTTGAATTCATTGAGACTTTCCTTATGTCATTAAACACAAGAAGGGTAAAGAAAATGTTATTGTCGATGCATTGTCTCGTCGCTATACTATGCTTTCACAACTTTACTTCAAAATATTTGGTTTGGAGACCATCAAAGATCAATATGTGCATGATGCTGATTTTAAAGATGTATTGCAGAATTGTAAAGAAGGAAGAACATGGAACAAGTTTGTCGTTAATGATGGATTTGTGTTCCGTACTAATAAGCTATGCATTCCAGCTAGCCTGCTTCGCCTTTTTGTTATTGCAAGAGGCGATGGAGGAGGACTAATGCGACACTTTGGCGTGAAGAAGACGGAGGACGATTTGCTACATATTTCTTTTGGCCAAAGATGAGACGGATGTTGAGCGCTTTATTGCTCACTGACTACATGTCAAAAAGCTAAGTCACGACTCAATCCTCATGGTTTATATATGCCTTGCCTCGCACTCTAGTGTTCCTTGGGAGGATATATCATGGACTTTGTTTTAGGTTTACCTAGAACAAAGAAGGAGGGATAGCATATTTGTTGTCGTGGATAGATTCTCTAAAATGGCACACTTTATACCATGACATAAAAGCGATGATGTCGTTAATGTTGCTGATTTGTTCTTTCGTGAAATTATTCGCTTGCATGGTGTGCCAAATACTATTGTTTCAGATCGTGATACTAAATTTCTTAGCCACTTTTGGAGATGTTTATGGGCTGTTGGGGACTAAACTGCTTTTAGTACTACTTTCACCCCAAACCGATGGATAAACCAAGTAGTCAATAGAACATTGTCTACTATGCTTAGGGCTGTTCTAAAGAAAAATAAGAAAATGTGGAGGAATGCTTGCCTCATATTGAATTTGCTTATAATCGCTCATTGCATTCTACTACTAAGATGTGCCCTTTGAAGTTGTGTATGGTTTCCTACCTCGTGCACCTATTGATTTGTCGCTTCTTCCATCTTCGGAGAAGGTTAATTTTGATGCTAAAGAACGTATGAGTTGATTTTAAAATGCATGAGTTAACTAAGGAAAACATTGAGCGATGAATGCTAAATATAAACTTGCTGGAGATAAGGGTAGAAAACATGTTGTGTTTGCACCGAGATCTTGTTTGGTTACATTTATGTAAGGATAGATTTCCGATTTGCGCAAATCAAAGCTAATGCCACGTGCCGATGGTCCCTTTAAGGTGTTGGAGAAAGTAAATGATAATGCATATAAACTTGAGCTGCTCGCAGATTTTGGGGTTAGTCCCACTTTTAACATTGCAGATTTGAAGCCATATTTGGTGAGGAAGATGAACTTCCGTCGAGGACTACATTTCATTTCAAGAAGGGGAGGATGATGAGGACATCAATACCATTGTTACACCCACAGCCCCTCGCCGCTATACATACCGGACCAATTACTAGAGCTCACAAGACGCCAACTAAATTACTGTGTACTTTCGCTTTTTGGTAATGATTCTAATGTTCATGAGAATATGATGCTTCCTAAATTGGATACATTTGTTTTGCTTACAAATGAAGGGCCTAGCTTGGAGAAGGATGAATATTGGAGCAAGAACAAGCATGGAGATGGTGGCATGCTAAGGGGGACAAGAATGGAGTTACAAGTGATGATTTCAGACTTTGAAGCCACCATAATGAGTGCATGAAGCCTTGGACGAAATATACAAGATGCCACTTTATAAATTTCTGTCCAGAGGCTCTTCTAGGTGCCGCTTCACCTTATTATTGGGCCAGGCCCATGTAATTTCGAAATACATTAGTATAGGCTATTTTTCGAGTTCAGATGTGTGGGGAAACAAGAGATAGGGTTAGTTTCGACCCTCCACCAAGGGCCACGAAATTCACCACCTCTTCCTCCATATATACAGCCCTTAGGGCACCGCTTAGACTTTGGGTTTTGTTTAGATCAAAAGTTCGCCATAGCTGCAACTTCACAGATTTCGCTTGTGTTCAACGACTGCATAAAGGCGCCACAGTAACCCCACCTTGATCAATAAAGCTTTCATCTTATATTCGCAATATCCAGATTGCAATCTCAGCTTTCTTGCTTGTTCTTCGCTTGCTCGCAGGAAATAGACCTCGTGGTCGTTGATCATGTTCCGCGTGGTCAATAACCTCTCGAGTTGGTTTAGCGATTGTATATGCGACGCCTCGCACGTCAGAGTCGGATCACAAAGTCGACTTCCACCAAAGCTTAAATCCACCATCTCATCGAAAGACGGACACCTCGCATCTATCAAAGATCATACAACATTAAGATTGTCATATAAGATCATCTTGGATCATTGCACCGATACACCATACATATAGCATAATGGGATAGAGATCATTGCATTTTTGCCTAGTAGGTTGTGCACAAGCTCCAGATCCGCCTATTGTGCAATCGCATAGCGCCTCTAGTATTGTGCAACAAGAGCATTTTCGTGATTCCACATTTTGGCTCACTTTTGGTTTGCGCAATCCCATTTATCTATTTATGCGTGTGTTTCGTACCACTACTTGCTTGGTCTACTTGTTGCATATGCGAATTTGCTAATCTTCTTCAACATTTTTGAGTCAAGCTAATGATTGCAATCAATTTTGTGCCACCATCCTAACCAAGCTTCACCAAAGGCTTTTATTTGTGTAGGTGTGAGAATCGACAAGGATCGGTACCAATTGTGCTATTTCATTGTCCGTGATTTGAGTGAACTTGATTCATTTTCAACTTCGTCAAAGGTACATTGGTATTAGTTCTTCTCCTTCTACCACTCACAATTTTGCTTGAAATGATGGATAGGCCAAGTTCTTCTACAAATCCACTCTTCATCGAGCAAGACGATTTACATGTCATCATACGTCACCAAGAGCCACCTCTTTGGCGCCAAGAACGAGCTCTCCATCAAGAGCAACAAGCAATGAGCTTAACGATTGACAACCTCTCCACCGACTTGTGACTCTCCGAGAAACGTGACACACGCTGACATTTCGACAACAAACTCGACGCGCCAAGAAAGAGAACGATGCAAGAATGGACGAGATCCGCACCTTTGTTGGTGAACCGCGATTTCAACCTCTTCACACTCAAGACGGAGCTACCTAAGTCGCCATCCGACGACTCTTCTCCGACATAAGTACAAATAATATCGAACATTCTTCGCCGAGCCACAAGGCCAAGACCGCTATGCATCTCGCAACCCGCTACACGACAAGAATTCCAAGAGCAAGTCGATGAACAAGTTCTCGCCCTCAATCGAACCAAGTGGCGCTCGCCAAGCTCAAGAACGACAACGCTTCGCCACCAACAAGAACAAGAACGAAGCGCCTTACACCAAGAGCAACAAGACGCCGAGACTAAACGCCTTCAACAACAACAACGAAGCACAAGCTCGAGGCGGAACGCGCTTTCAAGCATCAAGTCGATCTTCGCCAACCGCAATCGCAAAAGGCGCAATCAAGAGGAAGCCCTTCGAGAAGAAATACAAGAGAGGAACTACCATCCGCAAGGCGCAACGCCAAGCCCCACAAGCTCCTCCACAAGCTCCTCAAGCTCATCCTCAACCTCAAGGTCAACAAGAGCAAGTTGATCATGGACTTCCTCCTCGCCAAGAGCAACATGAGGATGATTACCTCCATGTCAAGAACGCCATCATCAAGATCGACCTCAAAACAATGAAGAACACCGCTATGGCAAGCTCAAGTTCACAATGCCCAAGTTCAATGGAACCAATGACCCAAGAGTACCTCTCATGGGCATTGAAGGTCGACAAAATCTTCGCTTGCACAACTATGAGGAAGAGAAAAGATCGCTATGGCATCACTTGAGTTCCAAGACTATGTGCTCATATGGTGGGAACAAGTCCTGAGCGCCGACAAGCAAGAGGTGAACCTCCAATCACCACTTGGGCTCAAATGAAGGATGTCATGCGAGCACGCTTTGTGCCCACCTACTACAACCGTGATCTCTTCAAGAAGCTACAACTCTCAAGCAAGGAACAAAGAGTGTTGAAGAATACTACAAGGAAATGGAGATTGCCATGATTCGAGCCAATGTCACGGAGGATGATGAGCAAACAATGGCACGATTCTTGAATGGACTCAACCATCCCATCAAGAAGATCGCAGACTTCCAACCCTACTCCAACCTCATTGAGCTCGTGCATCAAGCTACAAAGGCGGAACGACAAGTGCAAGATGACTTCAAGTACGCCAAGTACTCATCCAAGACATACGGCCTCCAACAACCAAGCTTCAACAACTACTCCAACTTCGACATCAACCAAGCCTTTTCCAAGCAACGACGACAAGTCAAGTTACAAGAAAACTTCTACAAGTTCAAGTTGTCCTCCTCCTACTACAAGCAACTCCAAGCCGCAGGTTTCATCATCTACTCCAACCGATGAGACCGCAAGACAAGCTCCTTCAAGTGTTTTATTTGGCGGCCGAGGCCACAAGTCATATGAATGCACCAACAAGCGCATTCATGATACTCAACGACGATGTCACCTACGACTCAATGAGTGAAGATGAAATGGACGCTATCGAGCAAGTGGCCATGCACCGGCGCATCAACGAGGATGAAGATGATCAAGTCTTTTGTGATGAAGACACAAGTCCCGCTCTTGTTGTCTCCAAGGTCTTGACAGTTCAACATCACCAAGAAGAAGACCAAAGATGCCACATCTTCCACATAAAGGCCGGCATCAATGGGAGATCCGTCAAGGTCATCATCGATGGAGGTAGTTGCCACAACTTGGCAAGCGAAGAACTATGCTCCAAGCTCCAATTGGTCAAGAAGAAACATCCGCAACCCTACAAGGTCCAATGGCTAAGGACTCCAAGACTATACGAAGTTGAGCATACGGTCCAAGTATCCTTCAAAATCGGTGCATATGAAGACACTTTGGAGTGCGATGTGGTCCCAATGACCGCTTGCCACCTCCTCCTTGGTCGGCCATGGCAATTGACCGTGGTGTCTACCACAATGGACGACAAACCGCTATAGCTTCAAGATGAAAGGCAAAGAATATGTCCTACGCACCCATGTCTCCTAGTCAAGGATAGCCGACAAACAAGCCACCAACCAAAGAGAGAAGAGGAGAAAGTGAACCACCAAAAGTGAGTGAGAGCCACAAGCCAAATTTGAGCGCCTCTTCGCCAGAGAGAAAAACCTCATACTATTCGCCACCAAACATGAGATGAGAGAAGTGTGTGAGAACCCATCGAGTGTGACGACTTTGTCCTTGTGTGCAAGGATGGAGAACCAAACACTAACACCACTCATGAGCTACCTTTGGTGTTTCAACTTTTGCAGAATTTCAAGATGTTTTCCCAGATGAGCTACCTCCGGTCTACCTCCTCTTCGAGGCATTGAGCATCGAATCGACCTCATCCCCGAGCGCCACTTCCAAACAAAGCTCCATCGTGTCAATCCCAAGAAACCAAGGAGATTCAACGGCAAGTACAACAACTACTCGACAACGGTCATGTACGGAAAGCTTAAGCCCTTGTGCCGCGTCTGCTATACTTGTGCCTAAGCCCGATGGAAGTTTCCGCCAGTTCATTGTAGACCCATAAATGCTATCACTGCAGCGCTATAGGCATCCCATTCCTCGCTTAGATGATATGCTTGATGAACTTAGTGGAGCCAACTTTTTCTCAAAAATTGATCTTAAAAGTGGCTATTATCAAATCCGCATTCATGAGGGTGATGAATGGAAAACTGCTTTCAAAACAAAATTTGGCTTATATGAATGGTTGGTTATGCCCATGGGTTTGCTCTGAAGCTCCCTAACTTTTGTGCGCCTTATGCATCATGTACTTCGCCCATACATTGGAATCTTTGTTGTGGTTTACTGATGATATTCTTGTGTTTAGCAAAACCATGAAAGAGCATCTTGATCATGTTGCTTGTTTTGCAAACACTTCAAAAGAAAGTCTTTATGCCAACTTGAAGAAATGCACTTTTGGAGTTGACAAAGTGGTTTTCTTGGGTTTCGTTGTCTCTTCCAAGGGTGTCCATGTTGATGAAACTAAGATCAAAGCAATTAAAACTTGGCCCCAACCCACCAATTTGCAACAAGTGCGAAGTTTCCTTGGTCTTGCAGTGTTTTATCGCCGCTTTGTGAAAAACTTTAGCACTATTGCAGCTCCTTTGCATGCTTTGAGTAAGAAGAATACTCCTTTTGTTTGGGGACCTTGCAATCAAACGCTTTTGATGAGCTCAAGTCTTTGCTTACTCATGCTCCAATTCTTGCTTTGCCCAATTTTGACAAAACTTTTAGGTCCATTGTGATGCAAGTGGTACCGAATTGGCGGAGTTTTAATGCAAGAAAACGAGTCATTGCTTATTTTAGTGAAAACTCTCCGTGCTCAACTTAATTATCCTGTATGACAAAGAATTGTATGCTTTAGTGCGTGTGCTACATGTTTGGGAACATTATCTTAGACCTCATGAGTTTGTCATCCATACCGATCATGAAACGCTTAAGTACTTGAAAGGCCAAACTAAATTGAACAAGCGCCATGCCAAATGGAGTGAATTTATTGAATCTTTTCCTTATGTGAGCAAGTACATTAAGGGCAAGGAAAATGTAGTTGCCGATGCTCTTTCACGCATATGCACGCTTGTCACCCAACTTGAGTTGAATGTTATTGGCTTTGAGCACATCAAAGAATTGTATGCTAGTGATCCATCTTTTGCACCTCATTATGCTAAATGTTTGACGCATACATCTTGGGAACAATATTACCTCAAGGATGGTTATCTTATGAGAGCTAACAAACTTTGCATACCCGAGTCTTCTCTTCGTTTGCTACTTTTGCAAGAGGCTCATGGAGGCGGACTCATGGGACACTTTGACGCGACAAGACTTTCGCCACGCCTCCAAGAACTACTTTTGGCCAAAGATGTTTCGAGACGCTTCACGCTTCACCACCCGATGCTCTACATGCCGCAAAGCTAAGTCAAAAGCTCAATCTCATGGTCTTTACATGCCTCTTCCAATTCCATATCAACCTTGGGAAGACATTAGCATGGACTTTGTACTTGGTTCGCTTAGAACTCAAAATGGAAAGGATTCCGTGTTTGTGGTTGTAGATCGATTTTCTAAGATGGCACATTTTATTCCTTGCAACAAGGTAGACGATGCTTCACATATTGCAAACCTCTTTGTAGGGAAATCTTGCGCCTTCATGGAGTACCAAAGTCAATCGCTCCGATCGCGACGTTAAGTTCTTGAGTTACTTTTGAAAACTTTTTGCGCCAAGCTCGCATCAAGCTCTTATTCTCATCCGTGATACCATCCTCAAACCGACGGCCAAACGGAGGTGACGAACCGGACGCTTCCACTCTACTTCGCTGGTTGATCAAGAAGAACATCAAGGAGTGGGAGGCGGTTCCGCCCATCGCCGAGTACGCCTACAACCGCAAGAAGACATTCGACGACCGCAAGTGTCCTTCGAGGTCGCTTCACGGCTTCAACCCATTGTCCCCATTGACATCCTACCTCTACCGCTACAAGAGCGCACCAGCCTCGACGCAAGTGCCCATGCAAGCTACATCAAGAAGATGCATGAAGATACAAGAAACACCATCGAGCGCCAAGTACAACGACTAGCGACCAAGCTCAACATCAACAAGCAACCCATGATCTTCAACATAGGCGATCTCGTGGCTACACCTTCGCAAGGAACGCTTCCCCAATGAACGCAAGTCCAAACTTCTACCTCGAGCCGACGGACCTTCAAGGTGTTAGCACGCTACAACAACAACGCCACAAGCTCGACCTACCAAGCGACAAGTACAACGTGAGCGACACCTTCAACGCCAAAGACCTCTCGCCTTTCCATGGTGATGAAGATCTAGATCCGAGGTCGGATCCTTTCGGGAGGGGATATGATGCGAGCATCCTTCCATCATCCCCATGGACTCTACATCAACACCTACAACACCACAAGGACCGATGACTCGAGCACGCAAGAGCTCTTGAAACCGAGGTGACATCACCCTCTCACAACTCTCCTTCGATTCACATGAGACATGGCTACTACCTCAAACGGAAACTCTATGCATACTCAGCACCAAGGAGTCGACCATGAAGAGGCTGGGAAGCAAGGAGAATCGGAAGTGGAAGACATACGCCAAGACGGAGAGGAGAAGGCAACCAGACTGAGAGGCCGGACGGTCCGGACGGAGGTCCGGACGATCCGGACAGAGTCTTGATGATCCGGACTCGTCCGGACGATCCGGCTAAATCGATCAAGGCAACAGAACCTCCACGCTGAAGCCGGATCATCCGGACTTCGCCCGGATCATCCGGATCCCGCCTCGACATCCGGACCACCACCGGACGTCCGCCCCGCACCACCACTCAAAGAGCAATCTTGACCATCCAGCCCCCACCCGATCATCCGACCAGCCCGGATCATCCGGACTGCCGCCTCGATCATCCGCCAATACCACTACAAGGTTGGGCCGAGCCCATGTACACCTTCGCCCTGCACTCTATATATAGGACCCCTCTCCTCACTTTGAGACTTAGCATTGATTAGCTCATATTTGTGTGTGAGAGCCTTTGCTCATCCATCGGTATTTCTCCACGGAGATCGTGACCTCCGCCTAGGAGAAGATCCATCGGATTCAAGACCCTCTAAGGGAAGATCCTCGTGGATTCAAGACCTCCTCCGGAGAAGAACGGCTACCTTTGTATCTTCCCTTTGTTGATTTTGGACCATGTATCACTCGTGCTTCATGATCTAGACCTTGTGTGATTGATCTCTTGTCGGTTGAGTGTCTCTTGTTCTTCCCCGTGATTTCCTCTCGCTTCTTCCGCTGCTTCTTCGTGTTCCTCCGTAGGATCCCTCCAAACGTGAAAGATCGATTTAATTAGGGTTCCACCCTACATCATATGGTATCATGAGCCACGCTGATCACGCTTTTGGAGCCCCTACCGTGATTTCTAGCTTGATTTTGTTGTTTTCGCCCTAAAACCCAAAATCCCCACAAAAAAATACCCCCAAATTTTTTTGTGATTTGTTTGTTTTGATGATGTTTTGTTATTTTTGATCCGTGGATTCGTGTGTAACTCGTGGATCTTGTGTTTCCCCACCTTCTCCCCTCGATATCCACCCAAAATCCCCTAAATCGCCAAATTTCTCCCCTGCTGAAGTTCTTCCCAGCAGTTCCTCGTGGCGTGGAGTCGACCTGCCTCGGATCATCCGACCCACCCCGGATCATCCGCCTCTGCCCGGATCATCCGCCCTCGCCCATAAGTACTAATCTGCACAAGCGAGCGAGCTTAATCTAAAATACACCACGCTTGCACCAGAGGCCCGAGTACCTCAAATTCAGCCTTAAGGTGACTTTTGGCCCCGAAAGTCAAAGAACATCATTCGCCGCTATTTTTCGCATAAGTTTCGACCCATTAGCACTTCCTTTGAAGGAAATTCGAGATATTATGTTGCTTATAGACATTAGCCCCCGGTAGGGACAAACGCATCTTCGCAGATGCTCCATGATCCGGCTATCTCATTTGGTCAGAATTGAAGAAAATCCAGCGGCTATATGCCTTTATTCTCCTTGTTTTCGCTGGATGGCATGTCAGAACTCATGCGCAGGAAAGACAAGAACAAAAGGGCATTCCTCGTGATCGGTCAATATATATGTGGAAACGATATCTCCTCTATACAGACAAGAAATTTTGGGGCAATCAAAGTAAAGCGACGAGAAAATGAAGTACTTTCAAGGACCGCCATAGAAAGGACAGATGTTCACTAAAACGGTCATAATTTTGTCATTTGGAGTCCGTGGTCGGCCCATAATTACTAAACTGCCATGCAAGCGCGCGAATCCAAAAATACTCCACGCCCGCCAGATGCCCGGAGTACCTCAAATTCAGCCTTAAGGTGACTTTTTGGCCCCGAAAGTCAAAGAACATCATTCGTCATTGTTTTTCGACAAGTTTCAACCCATTGGCACTTCCTTTTGAAGGAAATTCGAGAGATTATGTTGTTTATAGACATTAGCCCCTTGGTAGGGACAAACGCATCTTTCGCAAATGCTCTATGATCCGGCTATCTCATTTGGCCAGAATTGAAGAAAGTCCAAATGGATATATGCCTTATTCTCCTTGTTTTCGCGGATGGCATGTCAGAACTCATGCGCGTGAAAGCCAAGAACAAAAGGCATTCCTCGCATCGCTCAATATATATGTGGAAACGATATCTCCTCTATAGAGGACAAGAAATTTTGGGGTAATCAGCAAAAGCGACGAGAAAATGAAGTACTTTCAAGGACCGCCATAGAATGGACAGATGTTCACTAAAACGGTCATAATTTTGTCATTCGAGTCCGTGTCGGACCCATAAGTACTAAACTGCTCAAGGCGAGAGCGCGAATCCAAAAATACTCCATGCTTCGCCAGAGGCCCGAGTACCTCAAATTCAGCCTTGTAGGACTTTTGGCCCGAAAGTCAAAGAACATCATTCATCGCTGTTTTTCATACAAGTTTCGACCCATTAGCACTTCCTTTTGAAGGAAATTGAGAGATTATATTGCTTATAGACATTAGCCCTCTGGTAGGGACAAACGTATCTTCTCAGAGATGCTCCATGATCCGGCATTCTCATTTGGCCAGAATTGAAGAAAATCCAACGGCTATATGCCTTATTCTCCTTGTTTTCACGGATGGCATGCTATAACTCATGCACGGAAAGCCAAGAACAAAAGGGCATTCCTCGATCAATCAATATATATGTGGAAACGATATGTCCTCTATACAGACAAGAAATTTTGGGGCAATCAGTAAAAGCGACGAGAAAATGAAGTACTTTCAAGGACCGCCATAGAAAGGACAGATGTTCACTAAAGTGGTCATAATTTTGTCATTTGAGTCGTGTTGGGCCTATAAGTACTAAACTGCTCACAAGAAGCGCCAAGAATATAAAAAATACTCCACGCTCCGCCAGAGGCCCGAGTACCTCAAATTCAGCCTTAAGGTGACTTTTGGCCCCGAAAGTCAAAGAACATCATTCGTCGCTGTTTTTTTCGACAAGTTTCAACCCATTGGCACTTCCTTTTGAAGGAAATTCGAGATTATGTTGCTTATAGACATTAGCCCCTTGGTAGGGACAAACGACGCTTCTCAAGATGCTTTATGATCCGGATATCTCATTTGGCCGAATTGAAGAAAATCCAGCGCTACCTTATTCTCCTTGTTTTCACGGATGGCATGTCAGAACTCATGCGCGTGAAAGCCAAGAACAAAAGGGCATTCCTCGCATCGCTCAATATATATGTGGAAACAATATCTCCTCTATAGAGGACAAGAAATTTTGGGGCAATCAGCAAAAGCGCACGAGAAAATGAAGTATTTTCAAGGACTGCCATAGAATGGACAGGTGTTCACTAAAACGGTCATAATTTTGTCATTCGGAGTCCGTGTCGGACCCATAAGTACTCAAACTGCTCGTGGCGAGCGCGCGAATCCAAAAAATACACCATGCTTGCACCAGGAGGCTCGGAGTACCCTCAAATTCAGCCTTAAGCAGGACTTTTTGGCCCTGAAAGTCAAAGAACATCATTCGTCGCTATTTTTTCAGACAAGTTTCTGGACCCATTAGCACTTCCTTTTGAAGGAAATTCGAGATATTATGTTGCTTATAGACATTAGCCCCCCTGGTAGGGACAAACGTATCTTTCTCGCAGATGCTCCATGATCCGGACTATCTCATTTGGTCAGAATTGAAGAAAATCCAAATGTTATATGCCTTATTCTCCTTGTTTTCACGGATGGCATGTCAGAACTCATGCGCGTGAAAGCCAAGAACAAAAGGGCATTCCTCGCATCGGTCAATATATATGTGGAAACGATATCTCCTCTATACAAGACAAGAATTTGGGGCAATCGGGCAGAAAGCGCACGAGAAAATGAAGTACTTTCAAGGACTGTCATAGAAAGGATAGATGTTCACGAAAACGGTCATAATTTTCTCATTTGGAGTCCGTGTCGGGCCCATAAGTACTCAAACTGCTCGCGGTGAGCGCGTGAATCCAAAAAATAATCCACGCTTCCGCCAGGATGCGCGGAGTACCCTCAAATTCAGCCTTAAGCAGGACTTTTTGGCCCTGAAAGTCAAAGAACATCATTCGTCGCTGTTTTTCGCATAAGTTTCAACCCATTGGCACTTCCTTTGAAGGAAATTCGAGAGATTATGTTGCTTATAGACATTAGCCCCTTGGTAGGGACGAACGCATTTTCTCGCAAATGCTCTATGATCCGGCAATCTCATTTGGCCAGAATTGAAGAAAGTCCAACGGATATATGCCTTATTCTCCTTGTTTTCACGGATGGCATGTCAGAATCATGCGCATGAAAGCCAAGAACAAAAAGGCATTCCTCACATCATTCAATATATATGTGGAAACGATATTCCTCTATAGAGGACAAGAAATTTTGGGGCAATCAGCAAAAAGCGACGAGAAAATGAAGTACTTTCAAGGACCGCCATAGAATGGACATATGTTCACTAAAACGGTCATAATTTTTCATTCGAGTCCGTGGTCGACCCATAAGTACTAAACTGCTCACAAGCGAGCGCCGAATCCAAAAATACTTCACGCTATGCTTAGAGGACCGGAGTACCTCAAATTCAGCCTTAAGTAGGACTTTTGGCCCCGAAAGTTAAAGAACATCATTCGTCATTGTTTTTCGACAAGTTTCGACCCATTAGCACTTCCTTTGAAGGAAATTCGAGAGATTATGTTGCTTATAGACATTAGCCCCTGGTAGGGACAAACGCATCTTTCTCGCAGATGCTCCATGATCCGGCTATCTCATTTGGCCAGAATTAAAGAAAATCCAGCGCTATAGGCCTTATTCTCCTTCTTTCACGGATGGCATGTCAGAACTCATGCGCGCGAAAGCCAAGAACAAAAGGGCATTCCTCGATCGGTCAATATATATGTGGAAACGATATGTCCTCTATAGAGACAAGAAATTTTGGGGCAATCAGCAAAAAGCGACGAGAAAATGAAGTACTTTCAAGGACCGCCATAGAAAGGACAGATGTTCACTAAAACGGTCATAATTTTGTCATTTGAGTCCGTGGTCGGGCCCATAAGTATTAAACTGCTCACAAGCGAAGCGCTGAATCCAAAAATACTCCACGCTCCGCCAGATGCCCGAGTACCTCAAATTCAGCCTTAAGGTGACTTTTGGCCCCGAAAGTCAAAGAACATCATTCGTCATGTTTTTCGCACAAGTTTCAACCCATTGGCACTTCCTTTGAAGGAAATTCGAGAGATTATGTTGTTTATAGACATTAGCCCCTTGGTAGGGACAAACGTATTTTCTCGCAGATGCTCTATGATCCGGCTATCTCATTTGGTCAGAATTGAAGAAAGTCCAATGGATATATGCCTTATTCTCCTTGTTTTCACGGATGGCATGTCAGAACTCATGCGCTGCGGAAAGCCAAGAACAAAAGGCATTCCTCGCATCGCTCAATATATATGTGGAAACGATATCTCCTCTATAGAGGACAAGAAATTTTGGGGCAATCAGCAAAAGCGACGAGAAAATGAAGTACTTTCAAGGACTGCCATAGAATGGACATATGTTCACTAAAACGGTCATAATTTTGTCATTCGGAGTCCGTGTCGGACCCATAAGTACTCAAACTGCTCGCGGCGAGAGCGCGAATCCAAAAAATACTCCACGCTTGCACTAGGAGGACTGGAGTACCCTCAAATTCAGCCTTAAGTAGGACTTTTTGGCCCTGAAAGTTAAAGAACATCATTCGTCATTGCCGCACAAGTTTCGACCCATTCGCACTTCCTTTGAAGGAAATTCGAGAGATTATGTAGCTTATAGACATTAGCCCCCGGTAGGGACAAACGATTTTTCGCAGATGCTCCATGATCCGGCTATCTCATTTGGTCAGAAGTTGAAGAAAATCCAGCAGCTATATGCCTTATTCTCCTTGTTTTCGCGGATGGCATGTCAGAACTCATGCGCGCTGAAAGCCAAGAACAAAAGGGCATTCCTCGCGATCGTCAATATATATGGAAACGATATGTCCTCTATAGAGGACAAGAAATTTTGGGGCAATCAGCAAAAAGCGACAAGAAAATGAAGTACTTTCAAGGACCGCCATAGAAAGGATGATGTTCACTAAAACGGT
The DNA here is from genome assembly GCA_021437245.1 of Aegilops speltoides. Lineage (NCBI taxonomy): Eukaryota > Viridiplantae > Streptophyta > Magnoliopsida > Poales > Poaceae > Aegilops > Aegilops speltoides. Next base: position 48,475 of record JAHHZJ010003880.1, on the reverse strand, counting down.
CATAATTTTGTCATTTGGAGTCCGTGGTCGGCCCATAAGTATTAAACTGCTCACAAGTAGCGCTGAATCCAAAAATACTCCACGCCCGCTTAGGATGCCCGGAGTACCTCAAATTCAGCCTTAAGCAGACTTTTGGCCCCGAAAGTCAAAGAACATCATTCGACGCTGTTTTTCGAAAGTTTCAACCCATTAGCACTTCCTTTTGAAGGAAATTCGAGAGATTATGTTGCTTATAGACATTAGCCCCTCGGTAGGGACAAACGTATTTTCGCAGATGCTCCATGATCCGGCATCTCATTTGGTCAGAATTGAAGAAAATCCAGCAGCTATATGCCTTATTCTCCTTGTTTTCACGGATGGCATGTCAGAACTCATGCGCGCGAAAGCCAAGAACAAAAGGGCATTCCTCGTGATCGGTCAATATATATGTGGAAACGATATGTCCTCTATAGGACAAGAAATTTTGGGGCAATCGGGTAAAGCGACGAGAAAATGAAGTACTTTCAAGGACTGCCATAGAAAGGATGATGTTCACTAAAACGGTCATAATTTTGTCATTTGAGTCCGTGGTCGGCCCATAAGTACTTAAACTGCCACAAGAGCGCCGCTGAATCCAAAAAATACTCCACGCTCGCCAGATGCCCGGAGTACCTCAAATTCAGCCTTAAGCAGGACTTTTGGCCCCGAAAGTCAAAGAACATCATTCGTCGCTGTTTTTCGACAAGTTTCAACCCATTGGCACTTCCTTTTGAAGGAAATTGAGAGATTATGTTGTTTATAGACATTAGCCCCTGGTAGGGACAAACGTATCTTTCTCGCAGATGCTCTATGATCCGGCTATCTCATTTGGTCAGAATTGAAGAAAGTCCAATGGATATATGCCTTATTCTCCTTTTTTCACGGATGGCATGTCATTACTCATGCGCGGAAAGCCAAGAACAAAAAGGCATTCCTCGCATCGCTCAATATATATGTGGATACGATATCTCCTCTATAGAGGACAAGAAATTTTGGGGCAATCAGGCAAAAAGCGCACGAGGAAATGAAGTACTTTCAAGGACTGCCATAGAATGGACAGATGTTCACTAAAACGGTCATAATTTTTTCATTCGAGTACGGTCGGACCCATAAGTATTAAACTGCTCATGCGAGAGCGCTGAATCCAAAATACTCCACGCTATGCGCTTAGAGGACTGGAGTACCTCAAATTCAGCCTTAAGTAGGACTTTTGGCCCCGAAAGTTAAAGAACATCATTTGTCGCTGTTTTTCGACAAGTTTCGACCCATTAGCACTTCCTTTGAGGGAAATTCGAGAGATTATGTTGCTTATAGACATTAGCCCCCGTAGGGACAAACGTATTTTCGCAGATGCTCCATGATCCGGCTATCTCATTTGGTCAGAATTGAAGAAAATCCAACGGCTATATGCCTTATTCTCCTTGTTTTCACGGATGGCATGTCAGAACTCATGCGCGCGGAAAGCCAAGAACAAAAGGGCATTCTCGCATCGGTCAATATATATGTGGAAACGATATGTCCTCTATAGAGACAAGAAATTTTGGGGCAATCAGCAAAAGCGACGAGAAAATGAAGTACTTTCAAGGACTGCCATAGAAAGGACAGATGTTCACTAAAACGGTCATAATTTTGTCATTTGGAGTCCGTGGTCGGGCCCATAAGTATTAAACTGCTCAAGCGAGCGCTGAATCCAAAAAATACTCCACGCTCGCCAGATGCCCGGAGTACCTCAAATTCAGCCTTAAGCAGGACTTTTGGCCCCGAAAGTCAAAGAACATCATTCGTCATTGCTTTTCGCATAAGTTTCAACCCATTGGCACTTCCTTTTGAAGGAAATTCGAGAGATTATGTTGCTTATAGACATTAGCCCCTGGTAGGGACAAACGATCTTCTCGCAGATGCTCTATGATCCGGCTATCTCATTTGGTCAGAATTGAAGAAAGTCCAAATGATATATGCCTTATTCTCCTTTTTTCACGGATGGCATGTCATACTCATGCGCGGAAAGCCAAGAACAAAAGGCATTCCTCGCATCGCTCAATATATATGTGGATACGATATCTCTCTATAGAGCACAAGAAATTTTGGGGCAATCAGCAAAAGCGACGAGGAAATGAAGTATTTTCAAGGACCGCCATAGAATGGACAGATGTTCACTAAAACGGTCATAATTTTTTTCATTCGGAGTACGTGGTCGGACCCATAAGTATTAAACTGCTCACAAGTAGAGCGCCGAATCCAAAAATACTCCACGCTATGCTTAGAGGACCGGAGTACCTCAAATTCAGCCTTGGTAGGACTTTTGGCCCCGAAAGTTAAAGAACATCATTTGTCGCTGTTTTCGCACAAGTTTCGACCCATTAGCACTTCCTTTTGAGGGAAATTCGAGATTATGTTGCTTATAGACATTAGCCCTCGTAGGGACAAACGTATTTTCTCGCAGATGCTCCATGATCCGGCCATCTCATTTGGCCAGAATTGAAGAAAATCCAACGGCAATATGCCTTATTCTCCTTGTTTTCGCGGATGGCATGTCAGAATCGATGCGCGTGAAAAGCCAAGAACAAAAGGGCATTCCTCGATCGGTCAATATATATGTGGAAACGATATGTCCTCTATACAGACAAGAAATTTTGGGGCAATCAGCAAAAGCGATGAGAAAATGAAGTACTTTCAAGGACCGCCATAGAAAGGATGATGTTCACTAAAACGGTCATAATTTTGTCATTTGGAGTCCGTGTCGGCCCATAAGTATTAAACTGCTCAAGCGAAGCGCTGAATCCAAAAAATACTCCACGCTCTCGCCAGATGCCCGAGTACCTCAAATTCAGCCTTAAGCAGGACTTTTGGCCCCGAAAGTCAAAGAACATCATTCGTCATTGCTTTTCGACAAGTTTCAACCCATTGGCACTTCATTTTGAAGGAAATTCGAGAGATTATGTTGCTTATAGACATTAGCCCCTTGGTAGGGACAAACGCATTTTTCGCAAATGCTCTATGATCCGGCCATCTCATTTGGCCAGAATTGAAGAAAGTCCAACGGATATATGCCTTATTCTCCTTGTTTTCGCGGATGGCATGTCAGAACTCATGCGCGCGAAAGCCAAGAACAAAAGGGCATTCTCGGATCGGTCAATATATATGTGGAAACGATATCTCCTCTATAGAGACAAGAATTTGGGGCAATCAAGGTAAAAGCGACAAGAAAATGAAGTACTTTCAAGGACTGCCATAGAAAGGACAGATGTTCACTAAAACGGTCATAATTTTGTCATTTGGAGTCCGTGGTCGTGCCCATAAGTACTCAAACTGCTCATGCGTCAGCGTATGAATCCAAAAATAATCCACGCTCGCCAGATTCTCTGAGTACCTCAAATTCAGCCTTAAGCATGACTTTTGGCCCCGAAAGTCAAAGAACATCATTCGTCATTGCTTCGCACAAGTTTCAACCCATTGGCACTTCCTTTGAAGGAAATTCGAGATTATGTTGTTTATAGACATTAGCCCCTTGGTAGGGACAAACGCATCTTTCTCGCAAATGCTCTATGATCCGGCTATCTCATTTGGTCAGAATTGAAGAATGTCCAACGGATATATGCCTTATTCTCCTTGTTTTCACGGATGGCATGTCAGAACTCATGCGCGGAAAGCTAAGAACAAAAAGGCATTCCTCACATCATTCAATATATATGGAAACGATATCTCCTCTATAGAGGACAAGAAATTTTGGGGCAATCAGCAAAAGCGCACGAGAAAATGAAGTACTTTCAAGGACCGCCATAGAATGGACAGATGTTCACTAAAACGGTCATAATTTTGTTATTCGAGTCCGTGGTCGGACCCATAAGTATTTCGTTGTCGCCATGCGAGAGCGCCGAATCCAAAAATACTCCACGCTATGCTTAGAGGACCGAGTACCTCAAATTCAGCCTTAAGTAGGACTTTTGGCCCCGAAAGTTAAAGAACATCATTCGTCGCTGTTTTTCGCACAAGTTTCGACCCATTAGCAATTCCTTTTGAAGGAAATTCGAGAGATTATGTTGCTTATAGACATTAGCCCCGGTAGGGACAAACGTATTTTCGCAGATGCTCCATGATCCGGCTATCTCTATTTGGTCAGAATTGAAGAAAATCCAGCGCTATATGCCTTATTCTCCTTGTTTTCACGGATGGCATGTCAGAACTCATGCGCGAAAGCCAAGAACATAAGGGCATTCCTCGATCGGTCAATATATATGTGGAAACGATATGTCCTCTATAGAGACAAGAAATTTTGGGGCAATCAAAGTAAAGCGACGAGAAAATGAAGTACTTTCAAGGACTGCCATAGAAAGGACAGATGTTCACTAAAACGGTCATAATTTTGTCATTTGAGTCCGTGGTCGGCCCATAAGTATTAAACTGCCACATGAGCGCTGAATCCAAAAAAAATACTCCACGCTCCACCAGATGCCGAGTACCTCAAATTCAGCCTTAAGCAGGACTTTTGGCCCCGAAAGTCAAAGAACATCATTCGTCGTTGTTTTTCGCACAAGTTTCAACCCATTGGCACTTCCTTTGAAGGAAATTCGAGAGATTATGTTGCTTATAGACATTAGCCCCTTGGTAGGGACAAACGATTTTCTCGCAGATGCTCTATGATCCGGCATCTCATTTGGTCAGAATTGAAGAAAGTCCAGCGGATATATGCCTTATTCTCTTGTTTTCACGGATGGCATGTCAGAACTCATGCGCGCGGAAAGCCAAGAACAAAAAGGCATTCCTCGATCGCTCAATATATATGTGGAAACGATATCTCCTCTATAGAGGACAAGAAATTTTGGGGCAATCAGCAAAAAGCGACGAGAAAATGAAGTACTTTCAAGGACCGCCATAGAATGGACATATGTTCACTAAAACGGTCATAATTTTGTCATTCGAGTCCGTGGTCGGACCCATAAGTATTAAACTGCCACAAGGCGAGAGCGCTAATCCAAAAATACTCCACGCTTGCACTAGAGGACCTGAGTACCTCAAATTCAGCCTTAAGTAGGACTTTTGGCCCCGAAAGTCAAAGAACATCATTCGTCGCTGTTTTTCGTACAAGTTTCGACCCATTAGCACTTCCTTTGAAGGAAATTCGAGATTATGTTGCTTATAGACATTAGCCCCCGGTAGGGACAAACGATCTTTCGCAGATGCTCCATGATCCGGCCATCTCATTTGGCAGTAAATTGAAGAAAATCCAGCGCTATATGCCTTATTCTCCTTGTTTTCACCGATGGCATGTCAGAACTCATGCGCGCGGAAAGCCAAGAACAAAAGGGCATTCCTCGATCGGTCAATATATATGTGGAAACGATATGTCCTCTTTAGAGGACAAGAAATTTTGGGGCAATCAGCAAAAGCGACAAGAAAATGAAGTACTTTCAAGGACCGCCATAGAAAGGATGATGTTCACTAAAACGGTCATAATTTTGTCATTTGAGTCCGTGTCGGGCCCATAAGTATTAAACTGCTCAAGGCGAAGCGCTGAATCCAAAAATACTCCACGCCCGCTTAGATGCCCGGAGTACCTCAAATTCAGCCTTAAGCAGGACTTTTGGCCCCGAAAGTCAAAGAACATCATTCGTCGCTGTTTTTCGCATAAGTTTCAACCCATTAGCACTTCCTTTTGAAGGAAATTCGAGAGATTATGTTGCTTATAGACATTAGCCCTCGGTAGGGACAAACGTATTTTCTCGCGGATGCTCCATGATCCGGCTATCTCATTTGGCCAGAATTGAAGAAAATCCAGCAGCTATATGCCTTATTCTCCTTGTTTTCGCCGGATGGCATGTCAGAACTCATGCGCGGAAAGCCAAGAACAAAAGGGCATTCCTCGTGATCGGTCAATATATATGTGGAAACGATATGTCCTCTATAGAGACAAGAAATTTTGGGGCAATCGGCAAAAGCGACGAGAAAATGAAGTACTTTCAAGGACCGCCATAGAAAGGACAGATGTTCACTAAAACGGTCATAATTTTGTCATTTGAGTCCGTGTCGGCCCATAAGTATTAAACTGCTCATGGCGAGCGCCATGAATCCAAAAAATACTCCACGCTCCGCCAGATGCCCGAGTACCTCAAATTCAGCCTTAAGGTGGACTTTTGGCCCCGAAAGTTAAAGAACATCATTCGTCGTTGTTTTTCACACAAGTTTCAACCCATTGGCACTTCCTTTCAAGGAAATTCGAGAGATTATGTTCCTATAGACATTAGCGATGGTGAAGGTTCTTGGCGCTTGCACCTTCCTCAACATCCGTGAAGTTCGACAATACCGGCATGCACACGGAGAAGCAAGCCTAGTATACCATCCTCAGGGGTCATGTGAGCACGTAAAAGGAGAAGATTCACCTTTATGTATGAGAAGTAGAGGTCACACGGTACTTGCCAAACGGACTTTGACATGGTGATGACTATAGATGCCCGTGATCATCGACTTTGACGATCCGACTCACTAACGCAGCGAGGACGCTACTTTATCAATCGCTAAACCAACTCCGAGAGGCTGACCACGCCGGAGCATCGATCAACCCGACCACGAGGGTCTATTTCCGCAAAGCAAACGGAACAAGCAAGAAACTAAGATTGCAACTGATATTGCGAATATAAGATGAAAGCTTTATTGATAAAGGTGGGGTTCTGTGACGCTTTGTCCGGTCGCTGAACACAAAGCACGCAAGTTGCGCTATGGCTAACTTTAATCTAAACAAAACCCAAAGTCTAAACGGTTCTATAATGATATATGGAGGAAGAGGTGAATTTCAGTTCTGGTGGAGGGGTCCAAACTAACCCTATCTCTTGTTTCCACACACGGACTCTAAAAATAGCCTATACTTATGTATTTCGAAATTACATGGCCTGGCCCACTAATAAGGTGACGAGACCTAGAATAGCCTCGACGAAATTTATGAAGTGGCATCTGTATATTTCGTCCAAGGCTTCATGCACTCATTATGGTGGCTTCAAAGTCCTGAATCATCACTTGTAACTCCGCTTTGTCCCTCTTGCACCGCCATCATCTCCATGCTTGTTCTTGCTCCAATGTTCATCCTTTCCAAGTTAGGCCCTTCATTTGTAAGAAACAAATGTATCTAATTTAGGTAGCATCATATTCTCATGAACATTAGAATCATTACCAAGAAACGAAAGTACCGGTAACTTAGTTGGCATGCGAGCCTAGTAATTGGTCCAAGATGTATAGCAAGAGGGGCTGTGGGTAACAATGGTATTGATGTCCTCATCATCCTCCCTTCTTGAAATGAAGTCGCCCCGACGGAAGTTCATCTTCCTCACCCAAATATGGCTTCAAATCTACAATGTTAAAAGTGGACTAACCCAAAATATAGCTCAAGTTTATATGCATTATCATTTACTTTCTCCAACACCTTAAAGGGATCAACAGCATGGTATTAGCTTTGATTTGCAAATCAGAAACCTATCTCACGCAATGTAACCAAACAAGATCTCCAGCAAACACAACATGTTTTCTACCCTTATCTCCAGAAGTTTATATTTAGCATTCAGACGCCAATGTTTTCCTTAGTTAACTCATGCATTTTTAAAATCAAATCAGACGTTTTAGCATCAAAATTAAACCTCCGAAGATGGAAGAGGCAACAAATCAATAGGTGCACGGTAGGAAACCATACACAACTTCAAAAGGGCACATCTTAGTAGTAGAATGCAATGAATGATTATAGCAAATTCAATATGAGGCAAGCATTCTCCCACATTTTCATTATTCTTTAGAACAGCCCAAGCATAGTAGACAATGTTCTATTGACTACTTCATTGTCCATCGCTTAGGGGTGACAAGTAGTACTAAAAAGCGCTTAGTCCCCAACTTAGCCCATAAACATCTCCAAAAGTGGCTAAGAAATTTAGTATCACGATCTGAAACAATAGTATTTGGCACACCATGCAAGTTTAATAATTTCAACGAAAGAACAAATCAGCAACATTAAAGATCATCGCTTATGACATGGTATAAAATGTGCCATTTTCGAGAATCTATCCACGACAACAAATATGCTATCCTCCCTTCTTTGTTCTAGGTAAACTAAAACAAGGTCCATAGATATATCCTCCCAAGGAACACTAGGTATGTGCAAAGGCATATAAAACCATGAGGATTGAGTCGGACTTAGCTTTTTGACATGTAGTGCAATGAAAGCAAAAGCGCCAACATCCTGCCTCATCTTTGGCCAAAAGAAATGAGTAGCAAGTACGCCCTCCGCCTTCTTCACGCCAAAGTGTCCCATTAGTCCTCCTCCATGCGCCCCGCAACAACAAAAGACGAACGGAGCTAGCTGAATGCATAGCTTGTTAGCATGGAACACAAATCCATCATTAACGACAAACTTGTTCCATGTCCTTCATTACAATTCTGCAATACATCTTTGCATCATGCACATATTGATCTTTGATGGTCTCCAAACCAAATATTTTGAAGTCAAGTTGTGAAAGCATAGTATAGCTTATTTAGACAATGCATCAAGAATAACGCTTTTACCCTTCTTGTGTTTAATGATAAGGGAAAGTCTCAATGAATTCAACCCATTTAGCATGTCATTTATTCAGTTTAGCTTGACTTTTAATATGTTTCAAAGATTCATGATCGTAATGTATAACAAATTCTTGGGCCATAAATAATGTTGCCATGTTTCTAAAGTCCCAACAAGAGCATATAATTCTTTATCATAAGTAGAATAATTCAGACTAGGCCCACTCAATTTTTCGTAGTATGCAACAGTTTGCCATCTTGTAATAACACACCTCCTAATCCAATTCCACTAGCATCACATTCCAGCTCAAAAGTCTTATTAAAATCGTGAAGTTGGAGTAAAGGAGCATGTGTCAACTTATCTTTCAACACCGTGAAGGCTTCTTCCTGTGTACCCCAAACAAAAGGCACATCCTTCTTTGTAAGCTCATTGAGAGGTGCAGAATGGTGCTGAAATCTCACAAAACGCCTATAGAATCCAAATAGGCCAAGAAACTCCTCACTTGTGTGACCGCTTTGGGCTGCATCCAACTCAATAGCTTCAATCTTGGCCAATCAATTCCCTCGGAGTAACAACATAGCTAAGGAAAGACACTCGGTCGGTGCAAAAGGTGCACTTCCTAAGGTTACCAAACAAACGTGCATCACGAGCAATAAAACAGCACGAAATGTTCCAAATGTTCCTCCAAAGATCCGCTATAAATCAATATGTCATCAAAGTAACTACCACAAATCGCCCAATGAAAGCACATAAAACTTCGCTCATTAATCTCATGAAAGTACTAGGTGCATTAGTTAACCCAAAAGGCATGACTAACCACTCATAATCCAAACTTAGTTTTAAATGTTGTTTTCCATTCATCCCCCAATTTCATACGAATTTGATGGTATCCACTACGCAAATCAACTTTGGAGAATATTGTAGACACCAATTCATCAAGCATATCATCTAGCCTAGAATAGGATGACGATAACTAATAGTAATATTATTAATGCCTCTACAATCACATACGCTGATGTACCATCCTTTTTCACTAGAATAATAGGAACAGACAAGGACTAAGGGATTCAGATATAACCTTTGTCGAGAAGCTCTTGTACTTGACGATAATCTCCTTCGCTCTCCGGATTGGTACGACATATGACGGTTTGGAAATGAAGCACCGGAATTAAGTCAACTGATGCTCAATCCTCTAATAGGCGGTAATCCTGGCACGCCTTGTGGAAAGACGCTAACTCCCGCAAAATGTTAGTGACAAGAAGCAAGAAAGAGGAAGGCACGCCCTAATGAAAATAATGCCTTTGCATTAAAAGCATAGCAAACAGATTTGCTAAAATCTAGCTCATCAATATCGATTTAGTGGCAAGTAAACATGCACTTTTCAATTTAATTTCAGAAGCCACTAGATGGTTTTATTAGGCTTCATATGTCGCTTCAAATTCTTTTGCCACAATCTGATTTTCACTCTTTATTTTCTCTGCTTTGCTTTATTAGCTCTATTAATATCATCTTTCAAATGGACTGGAGTCATAGGAAGCAAAGTAATATTTTTATCCTTATGAACAAGAGTATATCGATTGTTTCTACCATGGTGCATGAATTTTTATCAAATTGCCATGGTCGCACCAATTAATAAGGAACATGTTGCATACGCATCTAACATCACAATCAACATAATCAGATATGTAGAGATTAAAATGCACACGAATGACGTAAGTTACCTTAACCTTGCCGCTGTTGTTGAACCATTGGATGTAGGATGTGGATGGTCTTGTGGTGAGAGATAGCCCACCATCTCCATGCTAGCCAAGTTGTCAGCAGCCCTCCATCTATGATGACAGAACGCCTTCACAACTCCCTTTGTATGAACAAATTATGCTCTCGATTTTGCTCACTTGTGTAACCTGCACACTCAAAACACGCTGAGCAACTAAACATTCATACCACAAGATCTTCAAGAGCCATGTATTGTGTCTCATGATCGTAATCATCTCCACCGTGTTCCTCATGTGTAATAAGAGCCAAAGTTCCTCATCATAGTCACTAGCGGACTCATACCCACCATCCTCAAGAGTAATCATCACACGCTGAGATTTGCATTCTCGCAAAATGTCCTTCTTCCTACAACCATTATACAAATATTATCACTTGTGTGCTCATTGACGCCATGAAGAAGAAGAAGAACTCAGGCAGGCCCGGCAGTGTGCTCTTGGCGATAGTGGTTGTGCTCGCTTGTATCATTGTTGGAGGTGGCACTGGAAGGAGGTGATAGGAAGTAGATGATGCACGTATGTCCATGATGGGTCGACTCAAAAGTTAGTGCGCCGCCAATGCCCGCCGATCCAAGACTTCACGCTCATTTAAAGCAAGATGGAATAAACGAGTGATATTATTATAACCTTATAATCTAGAATGGTCTGATCTCTATTTAATCCACCTGTAAAACGTGCAAGCATAGCTTCATTCTCCTCAACAATACCACATCTAATCAAGCCGCTTTGTAATTCCCATAATATTCTTCTACTAAATTTTTCCTTGTCTTAAGCGCTGCAATTTTTGAAGTAATTCACGTTGATAATATGGTGGAACCCAACGAGTACGATAGCAGTTTTCAAAGCAGCCCAAGTAATGGAACATGATATAATCTACAATGTTCGCACCACCAAACACATGCAAAGCTAGTGAAAGCACAAACAGAGAAAGAGAACCGCTTCCTCGATATTGTAAACATAAATCGTTGTTCAGCTTAACCCCAAGTAAGATATATCGTAGACATTCACCCTCAAATGGTGGAATATTCAATTTCAGCTTTAGGAGATGGTCATGATCTCGCACTGGGAGCCCTAACATTGCCATTATTTGCATGTGGACGACCGGTGGTTGTGGTGTCAGGTTGCACGAGTTCTCGATGTTGATCAACCTCATCCTCATAATCGCACATACTTATCATCCTCCCACTCGCAGCAAGAAAAGAGTAGGAGCCAAAGAAGCACCAACAACAATAGCAATGCACCAGAATTTGTCCTGCTCAATAGGAACACGCCGAGTCGGCCCATACCGATTCGAAGGGGGAGTTGTTGTCGCTGCAGAGGTGTGATAGGTACAGCCGCATGGTGGTTGTGGAAACCACATGAGCAATTCATCAAACTTGCTATGAAGCTTTGTTTCAAACGCCTTCTCAATGCCATCTATCTTCCATGGCCCTGCCAAATTGCTTAGCACATTCACCTGGTCCACTCATCATTTGCTGAAATTTATCATGTAGCTGTTTGTTCCTCAGTTCTCCTAATCACCCTCATCGCCAGGATCCTACCATGGTTAGCAAAGAAATAGAAACACACAAGAATATGATCCCCATGACACTAAGGTGGTGGTGGTGTATCACAAACCCGTCAAGCAAATTCAAATTTTACCAGTTTTACCAAGAAGAAAGTGATCGCAAAATTGCTAGTCAAAACTCTCAAAGCTTGATAGAGCGATTACTGTGAGAGTCCAACGACGAGATGTATGTGGAGTGAAGGCTTATAATATGGTAGCAAAAGGTTAGCAATAATCAATTCGTAGATGCAAAGTTGAATAAACGCCAACGACGGTAGGTATTGTGGGTCCTAGGCTAGACCGCGTTAGAGACGCGAGCCTAGAACTGATGAGGACATGACTACTTTATATGATCAAAAATATTGCATACATGCATATTTGTCGTGATTTCTAGTGCAAACTATTCAATAATATATTTATGTTATCCGTAACAAAATACTACATACTTTTGTGTTTTGTCTAATTGCAGGTGTATGGGACATTTGTACAATCCACATATGAAGATAAGGAAAAGGAGAAGTTTAGGTTGTTCAAAAAGTCTTCTCACGTCACTTTTGGGCCAAGAGAAGATAGAGTCCAAGTCTTCATTCTGGATTCAGACCGACTGCACATACCTGACTCAAAACGTCAACAACTTTTTCATACGGATTTCGAATTGTGTGATTTTTTTTCTGGAAAGTAGATTTCATGCTCTTCCAGCACAGTTGAATCATTACCTAAAGCCGTCCGAGCGAGTTATGGACGAAACAATCTGACGCTGCACCAGAATCCGAGTCAAACTACAAGTCCAAAGGTGTTACGTCACCTCCACTTGGGCCCATTGGCCTTGTACGACCTAGGGTTAGTTTTAGGCTGCCTTGGGACGTTCTCCCACCTCCTTGCCGCCACCCCTTGCTCCTATATAAGTAGATCCATCTAGTAGCTTTTCCCTGGGATTTGTTTAGTTAAAGTTAGCCATTGCAACTTCGTACTTCGCTTGTGTCCAACGACCAGACCAAGACCGCTTACTTGATCCCCACCATCCATATCATACATACTCGCAATATTCAGATTGCTTTTATCATATTCTTGCTTGTTCTTCGATTGCTTGCGTATAGACCGTGGTCGTTGATTGTGCTCCGCGGGTCAATAACCTCTTGAGTTGGTTTAGCGATTGCTAGGCGCAACGTCAGGCACGCTTGTAGATCGGATCGCCAAAGTCATCTTCACCAAATCGATAGTTATCATCTCATCGAAGATCGACACCCTCGCCTATCAAGTGGTATCAGCCAGGTTGCTTCGTGAGATTTTACGCTTTTCATAGTTTAGATCGATCTCTGCCATTCATACCTATAGTCCATGAAAAGCCACAAAAAAGTTAGATCTGTTTCATCCTTTATCCAAGCCAGCCCGAGCTTTTGCAATTTTCGATTCGTTGTTGCATAGTTGAATTATCGGTTGCACTGCTGCGGGTCGCTTGCTGGTCTTAGTGTCTAGTTCCTTTAGAGTTTCGAGTTCTGCTCACATTAGTCAAATGATCGCATCATTATCCTTCCGCTGTCCACCATCCCATCTATTAATTTCACCACGTTACTGCTCATTGTCATAATCATAGTTGAGGTCATTCATCTTCGCCGATCCAATCTGCATCTTATCTAGTTTGTCTTGGAAAGAGGGAGAAAAAAAGAAAGAAAAAAAGAAAGAAAAAAGGAAAGAAAAAAAAAAGAGAGAAGAAAGGAAAAAAGGTGAGGAAAAAAAGAGAGAAGAACTGTTTATGACTGCTCAAGAAAACAGGTATCTTCCTACTAAGTCCGCTTTGGCCCGTGAGTACTCAATTGAAGCTAGCGACGAGCCGCATTTAAATAGTTGCAGAAGCTAGTTCAATATTTGACACCTCAAAATCGGCTTCTAAATAGGTCTTTTGCTCCAAGTTCGTGAACACGCTTGTTCCAATTTTCAGGCTAGAACCTGACTTTCATATCAACTCGAATTGAGTGATTCTTTTTATTGAAAGCTTGAGTTAGTAGCATTTTTGAAAGAATTTATCGAAATTGGCTCAAACTTTTCAAGAGGAAAATTGAGAGAGAGTTGTTGTATGTCCCGCTTGGTAGTTGTTTTCATCATTATCTTCACTCACTGCTAGATCTTCACTTATATCTTGCTGTCAAGAGCTACTTAGTATCCTTCATTGATGCTAGTTGTGCTACGCTGTGACCTCATTAGTGTTCTAGGCTCACGCTCTAGTTCGGTTCATTTAGACCAAAGAGCATCATTGCTGAGCGCTTATTCAACATTGCATCTCTCAATTGATTATTGCTAATCTTTTGCTACCATATAGCCAACCCAGCTCCACATATTTCTACACCGTATACGCATACCCTCGCAATCGCTACACAATCTTCGAGTTATTTGACATCGCTGGTTGCCTCGTCACCACCGCCGCATGGTAAGAACTTGTAAGATATTGATATTTGCTTTACTGTGAGCACTTTACAGCCACATCCTAGTAGTTCATAGGAACATTATTCGGAATTTTGTTTCTTGTTTCTACTAATCATGACAGGTCCTGAGATAGAAGTTCTTGGACATTTGACACATCTTCACCATCACGAGAGTTGGGACAACACACAACCACATGGTCGTTATCTCTTACCGTCATTTGGTAGATTTAATCTCTATTTATTTAGCTTGGGAGTTTAGTAGAACAAGTTTTTAGTAACCATGACTTTCCTGAACTTGTGTAGTACGACCGCCACTAGAGCATTTATCGGTTTTGCTTCTTGGTGGAGTGTGCATTGTAAGAAAACATTGATAACCAACCCACAACTTGGAAAGATTTGAAAGATGTAATGAGAAAATGTTTTTCCTCCATTATCGCCGTGAATTCTTCGCAAATTTGAACAATTTAAACAAGGCAACACCGTTTGCTTACTACCGAGAGTTCAAATCTTATATACATCATTGTGACATAGAAGAATCTGAGAATGATACAATGAATAGATTTTTTGTGGTTTGAACCATGATATTCAGCAAGATTTCAAAGATATTCCTGCTGCATACGTATGTATGTTCGTGCTTGTACCTTTGAGAGAAGCATAAGAGGATGCATTGGTGACTACAACAACTACAATTCCAGTTCATGCTCAACCGCCATTGGTTCTCCAATCGTTGCACCTACTAGAGCAGCCCCAATTCTGAGCGTGATCATCAAGAGTAAGGTGCATTGTCTACGCCCAGAATTACATCGCCACGTTTTTGCTACAATGAAGGTATTGATGATAATCTCTACATGAGAATGATGCATCCCAGTTAACTTGAATACATCATGTGTTGAGCTACCCACTACTTTGATCACACCACCTATTTTTGAGGATTATGTTGATAATTTGACTATGCCATGATCAAACAACTGAATACCAACAATTTTGAGAGCACCAATTGAATTAACTGCTGATGCAAAAGAATCAATGTTTAATCGCTTTTGATATGACCCTAATCTTGGTGATGATTCGTGTTTAATGACTCATTGCATGTTTGCTTATCTAAGCATGTTGTAGCATGTAAATTTGATTCAAATAAGGTTTATTCACCAATGTTGGGATGGTTTAATGATGAACATTGTCAATCTTTTGAAATAAATAAGAGCTTCACTTATATGTGCAAACTGAGTTGCAATATTTTCATGCCTTCCACTGTGCTAATTTGTTAGATTTTATGAACTATGCAAGTTATTCATCTATTCATGTGTCATATATGCAAAAATCAAGGAAGTAAAATGGATGACGATACATATACAACATGCACACTTTGTCTCTTTTGTTAGCCACATTTCAGATTAACAACGCCGAGGACGGCTTTATTTTCAAAAGGGAGGATGATGAGGACATGACTACCTTTGATATGATCAAAAATATTGCATACATGCATATTTGTCGTGTGATTTCTAGTGCAAACTATTCAATAATATATTTATGTTATCCGTAACAAAATACTTCACATACTTTTGTGTTTTGTCTAATTGCAGGTGTATGGGACATTTGTACAATCCACATATGAAGATAAGGAAAAGGAGAAGTTTAGGTGCTGTTCAAAAGTCTTCTCACGTCACTTTTGGGCCAAGAGAAGATAGAGTCCAAGTCTCTCACGTTCGGATTCAGATTCGACCGCACGCATATACCTGACTCAAAACGTCAACAACTTTTTCATGGATCTGAATTGGGTGATTCTTTTTGTTGGAAAGTAGATTTCATGCTCTTTCCAGCACAGTTGAATCACCTTAAAGCCGTCCGGAGCGTTGAGTTATGGACGAAACAATCTGACGCTGCACCAGAATCCGAGTCAAACCACAAGTCCAAAGGTGTTACGTCACTCCACTTGGGCCCATTGGCCTTGTACGACCTAGGGTTAGTTTTAGGCTGCCTTGGGACGTTCTCCCACCTCCTGGCCGCCACCCCTTGCTCCTATATAAGTAGATCCATCTAGTAGTTTCCTGGGATTTGTTTAAAGAAGTTATTGCAACTCGCAGGTTTTGCTTGTGTCCAACGACTGCACCAAGACCGCTACTGATCCCCACCTTTATCCATACTTTATACATACCGCAATATTCAGATTGCTTTTATCATATTCTTGCTTGTTCTTCGATTGTTTGCGTATAGACCTCGTGGTCGGTTGATTGTGCTCGCGTGGTCAATAACCTCTCGGAGTTGGTTTAGCGACATAAGGCGCAACGTCGGCACGCTTGTAGTCGGATCGCCAAAGTCATCTTCACCAAATCGATAGTTATCATCTCATCGAAAGATCGACACCCTCGCCTATCAAGAACATAACAAAATCACGGGCGCTTGCACGTAAACAAGGGAGGAGCACACCGATTTTTTTCTTTTTTCACTTTGTTTGCACTTTTTTCCTCTATTTTTTGCTCCGCAACAAATTTTTTCAAAAGTTCACAAATGGTCTAAAACCGCCAGCCAGAATTTTCCATCTAGTTTTTTTGAAATCGAACTATTTTTCCCATGGATGGCTCTAAGTTCGGAGTCCTTCTCTGTCACTTAATTTGAGTATCGCGTGATCTCGGAAATCGTAGAACAATGCAAATACCATCGACCTTGACTAGGACCGCATGGAGATGAAACCGTGGGACGCGGACCGGTGGCGAGATGAACTGTGGAATCGGATCGGTGGCGGAGATGAATCGTGGAACTCGACAAAAAGATATATGATAAAGGTGAACCGGATTACGGATGGCGGCGATATGGTGGCGATATGGACGGATCATGCGAAGTGATGGTGATATATGGCAACAAGCGATTTGACAACCCAAGAATGTAATCGAACTCTAAAAGACTAGACGAAGACCAGCAACTGACACGACGATGCAAACCACCAAACAAAGCAAATGTAAGATTATGCAAAGGCTTAGATTGGTCTCGATGGGATGAACTAACCCAATTTTTGGCTTTCGTGACTATGTATGAAGAGCATTTGATCTAAACTAATTAAAACCAGAAATCTCACCAAGCAACCCAAACTCGATACCACTTATAGAGGCAAAGTGTCCCGCCTTCGGCGAGATGGTGGATTTCGCTTGGAAGTCACTTTGACGATCCGATCATTAACGCGGCGAGGACGCTGCGCCTTTAGCAATCGCTAAACCAACTCCGAGAGGTTATCACCACGCCGGAGCACTCATCAACTCCGACTACGAGGGTCTATTTCATGAGCAAACGAAGAACAAGCAAGAAACCTAGATTGCAACCGATATTGCGAATATAAGATGAAAGCTATTGATCAATTCTGACTGTCTCGGTCACAACACAAATGAAGTAATGGTTGCAGCTATGGCGAACTTTAATCTAAACAAAACCCAAAGTTCAAACGGTGCCCTAAGGGCTGTATATATGAGGAAGAGGGGTGAATTTCGTGGTCTTGGTGAGGGGTCCGAAACTAACCCTATCTCTTGTTTCCCCACACATACCGACTTAAAATAGCCTATACTTATGTATTTCGAAATTACATGGCCTGGCCAATAATGTGACGAGTCCTTGAATTTATGAAGTGGCATCTGTATATTTCGTCCAAGGCTTCATGCACTATTATGGTAGTCAAACCGAATCATCACTTGTAACTCCGTCTTGTCCCCTTGCACCGCCATCATCTCCATGCTTGTTCTTGCTCCAAAGAGTTCATCCTTCTCCAAGCGAGGCCCTCATTTATAAGCAAAACAAATGTATCCAATTTAGGCATCATACTCATGCATTAGAATCATTACCAAGAAACGAAAAATTCGTAATTAGTGCTGGCGCGAGCCTGTAATTGGTCCAATATATAGCAGCAGGGCTGTAACAATGGTATTGATGTCCTCACTTAAGTAGGACTTTTGGCCCCGAAAGTTAAAGAACATCATTCGCTTGTTTTTCATGCTTCGACCCATTAGCACTTCCTGAAGGAAATTGAGAGATTATGTTGCTATATAGCCTCTGGTAGGGACAAACGATCTCCGCAGATGCTCCATGATCCGCCATTCCATTTGGCCGTGAATTGAAGAAAATCTAGCGCTATATGCCTTATTCTTGTTTTCACGGATGGCATGTTGTAACTCATGCATGAAAGCCAAGAACAAAAGGGCATTCTCGTGATCGGTCATATATATGGAAACGATATGTCCTCTATACAGACAAGAAATTGCAATCAATGCAGTTTAAGGAGAAAAATGAAGTACTTTCAAGGACTGCCATAGAAAGGACAGATGTTCATTTAAAACGGTCATAATTTTGTTTGAGTCCGTGGTCGGGCCCATAATACTAAATCGCTTTCGCGAAAGCGCTGATCCAAAATACTTACCCACGCTCTAGGATGCCCGAGTACCTCAAATTCAGCCTTACAGGACTTTTGGCCTCGAAACAAAACATCATTCGTCATTGCTTTTTCATGAAAGTCATCAACCCATTGCTTTTGAAGGAAATTCGAGATTATGTTTATAGACATTAGCCCCTGGTAGGGACAAACGCTTTTCGCAGATGCTTATGATCCGTCAATCTGGCCGAATTGAAGAAAGTCCAAATGATATATGCCTTATTCTCCTTGTTTTCACGGATGGCATGCTGTAACTCTGCGCGCCGAAAGCCAAGAACAAAAAGGCATTCCTCGCATCGCTCAATATATATGTGGAAACGATATTCCTCTATAGAGGACAAGAAATTTTGGGCACCGCAAAAGCGATTTAGAAAATGAAGTATCAAGGACCGCCATAGAATGGACAGATGTTCACTAAAACGGTTATAATTTTGTTATTCGAGTCCGTGTCGGACCCATAAGTACTCAAATCCGTCGCAAGCAGAGCGCGAATCCAAAATACTCCACGCTATGCCAGAGGCCCGGAGTACCTCAAATTCAGCCTTACAGGACTTTGCCCGAAAGTCAAAGAACATCATTCGTCGCTGTTTTTCGCATAAGTTTCGACCCATTAGCACTTCCTTTTGAAGGAAATTGAGAGATTATGTTGCTTATAGACATTAGCCCCCGGTAGGGACAAACGCATTCTTCTCGCAGATGCTCCATGATCCGGCTATCTCATTTGGTCAGAAATGAAGAAAATCCAGCCGTTATATGCCTTATTCTCTTGTTTCACCGATGGCATGTCAGACTGCGCGCCGCGGAAAGCCAAGAACAAAAGGGCATTCCTCGCATCGTCAATATATATGTGGAAACGATATGTCCTCTATACAGACAAGAAATTGGGAAATCAAAGTAGTTTATCGAGAAAATGAAGTACTTTCAAGGACCTGCCATAGAAAGGATGATGTTCACGAAAACGGTCATAATTTTGTCATTTGGAGTCCGTGTCGGCCCATAAGTATTAAACTGTTTCAAGTAGCGGCGAATCCAAAAAATACCCACGCTCGCCAGATGCACGGAGTACCTCAAATCACTTCAAGCAGGACTTTGGCCCCGAAAGTCAAAGAACATCATTCGCCGCTTTCGCATAAGCCAACCCATTGGCACTTCCTTTGAAGGAAATTGAGAGATTATGTTGCTTATAGACATTAGCCCCTAGGGACAAACGATTTTCTCGCAGATGCTCTATGATCCGGCCATCTCATTTGGCCATAAATTGAAGAAAGTCCATCGGATATATGCCTTATTCTCCTTGTTTTCACGGATGGCATGTCAGAATCATGTGCGTGAAAGCCAAGAACAAAAGGCATTCCTCGCATCGCTCAATATATATGTGGAAACGATATCCTCTATAGAGGACAAGAAATTTGGGGCAACGTGCAAAAGCGCATTTAGAAAATGAAGTATTTCAAGGACCGCCAGAATGGACAGATGTTCACTAAAACGGTCATAATTTTTTCATTCGAGTCCGTGGTTGGACCCATAAGTATAAACTGCCAAGGCGAGCGCCGAATCCAAAAAATACTCCACGCTATGCCAGAGGCCCGGAGTACCCTCAAATTCAGCCTTAGCAGACTTTTGGCCCCGAAAGTCAAAGAACATCATTCGTCATTGCTTTTCGACAAGTTTCGACCCATTAGCACTTCCTTTGAAGGAAATTGAGAGATTATGTTGCTTATAGACATTAGACCCCTCGTAGGGACAAACGCATCTTTCTCGCAGATGCTCCATGATCCGGCCAACTCATTGGTCGTAAATTGAAGAAAATTCAGCGCTATATGCCTTATTCTCCTTGTTTTCACGGATGGCATGCAGAATCATGCGCGCGGAAAGCCAAGAACAAAAGGGCATTCTTGCATCGGTCAATATATATGGAAACGATATGTCCTCTATACAGACAAGAAATTTTGGGAAATCAAAGCGTAAAGCGACGAGAAAATGAAGTACTTTCAAGGACCCATAGAAAGGATGATGTTCACAAAACGGTCATAATTTTGTCATTTGGAGTCCGTGTTCGCCCATAAGTATCAAATCACAAGTAGCGGCCATCCAAAAAATACTCCACGCTTCCACCACGATGCCCGGAGTACCTCAAATTCAGCCTTAGGTGACTTTGGCCCTGAAGTCAAAGAACATCATTCGTCATGCGATGTTTCAACCCATCGGCACTTCCTTTGAAGGAAATTGAGATTATGTTGTTTATAGACATTAGCCCCTCTGGTAGGGACAACGCACTTTTCGCAGATGCTCTATGATCCGCTATCTCATTTGGTCAGAATTGAAGAAAGTCCAATGGATATATGCCTGCCTTCCTTTGTTTTCGCCGGATGGCATGTCAGAACTCAGTGCGGAAAGCCAAGAGCAAAAAGGCATTCCTCGCGATCGCTCATATATGTGGAAACGATACTCTATAGAGGACAAGAAATTTTGGGGCACCGTGCAAAAGCGACGAAAATGAAGTACTTTCAAGGACCGCCATAGAAAGGACAGATGTTCACTAAAACGGTCATAATTTTGTCATTCGGAGTCGTGGTTTGACCCATAACTACTCAAATCGTCATGCGAGAGCGCCAATCCAAAAATACTCCACGCTATGCCAGAGGCCCGGAGTACCCTCAACAGCCTAAGTGACTTTTGGCCCCGAAACAAAGAACATCATTCGTCATTGCTGCATAAGTTTCGACCCATTAGCACTTCCTTTTGAAGGAAATTGAGAGATTATGTTGCTTATAGACATTAGCCCCCGGTAGGGACAAACGCATCTTCGCAGATGCTCCATGATCCGGCCATTCTATTTGGCCAGAAATGAAGAAAATCCACGGCTATATGCCTTATTCTCCTTGTTTTCACCGATGGCATGTCAGAATCATGCCGTGAAAGCCAAGAACAAAAGGGCATTCCTCGATCGGTCAATATATATGTGGAAACGATATGTCCTCTATAGAGACAAGAAATTTTGGGAAATCAGCAGAAAGCGCACGAGAAAATGAAGTACTTTCAAGGACCGCCATAGAAAGGACAGATGTTCACAAAACGGTCATATTTTGTCATTTGAGTCCGTGTCGGGCCCATAAGTATTAAACTGTTTCGCGGCGAGCCAGAATCCAAAAAATACTCCACGCTCGCCAGATGCCCCGAGTACCTCAAATTCAGCCTTACAGGACTTTTGGCCCTGGAAGTCAAAGAACATCATTCGTCGCTTTTTCGCATAAGTTTCAACCCATTGCACTCTTTGAAGGAAATTTAGAGATTATGTTGTTTATTGACATTAGCCTCGGTAGGGAGACAATCAAACACACAAGATCACAAGGTACATGAACAACAAAGGGAAAGATACAAGGTAAGGTTCATCTCCAAGAGGAGGTCTTGATGATATCCTAGATGGATCTTCCAACAAGGTCTTGATGATATCCCGCAGATCTTCTCCAGATGGAGGTCTTGGCCTCCAATGGAGTAGTGGTCTCTCTCTCAAGAGTAGAGATAGGTAGGAGCAAATCACACAAATGAGCTATCACTTTGCTACCCTAACTAGAGGAAGGGATGGAGTATATAGGCTAGTCCATGAAGGGGTGAGGAAGGGATACATGGGCTTTGGTCTGACTTCACAAGAAATGGCGTCCGGCCGGGGCCGGATGTCCAAGGTTTCATGGATGGATGTCCGGGCATGGGCCGATGTCCATTCGGTGAGGTCGGCCTGGTGTTTTCTCGATAGGGGCGCTGGATTTCGGCTTATGGCCGGATATCCGGTCGGAAGCGCCGATGTCCGACGGTGGGCTTGATGTCCGGCCAGAGGGCTTTGGCGGCCGGACGGCTGGCCGCGGGCGATGCCTGTACGGATGTCCGGTCCCGTCGGATGTCCGAAGTCCTGTTGTTCCGCCTTTCGCCGTTTTTCCGTGCTTCTTTGCGGATGGTGAAGGTTCTTGGCGCTTGCACCTTCCTCAACATCCGTGAAGTTCGACAATACCGGCATGCACACGGAGAAGCAAGCCTAGTATACCATCCTCAGGGGTCATGTGAGCACGTAGGAGAAGATTCACCTTTATGTATGAGAAGTAGAGGTCACACGCGTCACTTGCCAAACGGACCTCTTGACATGGTGGATGATCCAGATGTCCGCGATCATCGACTTTGACGATCCGACTAGGAACGTAGTGAGGACGCCGCATTTTAGCAATTGCTAAACCAACTGAGAGGTTATCGACCACTGAGCACTCCATCAACCCGACTAATGGAAGGTCTCTTTCTCGCGAGCAAACGAAGAACAAGCAAGAAACTGAGATTGCAACTGGATATTGCGAATATAAGATGAAAGCTTTATTGATCAAGGTGGGGTTCAGTGACGCCTTTGTCCGGTCGTTGAAGACAAACGGCACGCGGGTTGCAGCTATGGCTAACTTTTAATCTAAACAAACCCAAAGTCTAAACAGTGCCCTAAGGGCTGTATATATGGAGGAAGAGGGGTGAATTTCGTGGCCCTTGGTGGAGGGGTCCAAACTAACCCTATCTCTTGTTTCCCACACATACGGACTCTAAAAATAGCCTATACTTATGTATTTCGAAATTACATGGCCTCTGCCCAATAATAAGGTGACGCGAAAGACCTAGAATAGCCTCCGGACTAAATTTATGAAGTGGCATCTTGTATATTTCTGTCCAAGGCTTCATGCACTCATTATGGTGGCTTCAAAGTCCCGAAATCATCACTTGTAACTCCGTTTGTCCCCTTGCATGCCATCATCTCCATGCTTGTTCTTGCTCCAATGTTCATCCTTCTCCAAGTTAGGCCCTTCATTTGTAAGCAAAACAAATGTATCCAATTTAGGCATCATATTCTCATGAACATTAGAATCATTACCAAGAAACGAAAGTACCGTAATTTAGTTGGCATGCGTGAGCTCTAGTAATTGGTCCAAGATGTATAGCAAGAGGTGAGTCAGGTGTAACAATGGTATTGATGTCCTCATCATCCTCCCTTCTGAAATGAAGTCGCCCCGACGGAAGTTCATCTTCTCACCCAAATATGGCTTCAAATCTACAATGTTAAAAGTGGACTAACCCCAAAATATGCAGGCAGCTCAAGTTTATATGCATTATCATTTACTTTCTCCAACACCTTAAAGGGATCAACAGCACGTGGTATTAGCTTTGATTTGCAAATCAGAAACCTATCCTTACGCAAATGTAACCAAACAAGATCTCCGTGCAAACACAACATGTTTTCTACCCTATCTCCAAAGAAGTTTATATTTAGCATTCATACGCCAATGTTTTCCTTAGTTAACTCATGCATTTTTAAAATCAAATCAAGACGCTTTTAGCATCAAAATTAACCTTCCCTCAAGATGGAAGAGGCAACAAATCAATAGGTAACGGTGTAGAAACCATACACAACTTCAAAAGGGCACATCTTAGTAGTAGAATGCAATGAATGATTATAGCAAATTCAATATGAGGCAAGCATTCCTCCCACATTTTCTTATTATTCTTAGAACAGCCCTAAGCATAGTAGACAATGTTCTATTGACTACTTCATTTGTCCATCGCTTTGGGGTGACAAGTAGTACTAAAAGCGTTTAGTCCCCAACTTAGCCCATAAACATCTCCAAAAGTGGCTAAGAAATTTAGTATCACGATCTGAAACAATAGTATTTGGCACACCATGCAAGCTTAATAATTTCACGAAGAACAAATCAAAGAACATTAACAAAGATCATCGCTTATGACATGGTATAAAGTGTGCCATTTTAGAATCTATC
The DNA here is from genome assembly GCA_021437245.1 of Aegilops speltoides. Taxonomy (NCBI): domain Eukaryota; kingdom Viridiplantae; phylum Streptophyta; class Magnoliopsida; order Poales; family Poaceae; genus Aegilops; species Aegilops speltoides. The sequence goes on along the minus strand of JAHHZJ010003880.1, from coordinate 23,980 downwards.
CACGCACAACAAATATGTTATCCTCCCTTCTTTGTTCTAGGTAAACCTAAAACAAAGTCCATAGATATATCCTCCCAAGGAACACTAGGCACATGTAAAGGCATATATAAACCATGAGGATTGAGTCGTGACTTAGCTTTTTTGACATGTAGTGCAATGAAAGCAATAAAGCGCCAACATCCCTGCCTCATCTTTGGCCAAAAGAAATGAGTAGCAAGCACGCCCTCCGCCTTCTTCACGCCCAAAGTGTCCCATTAGTCCTCCTCCATGCGCCTCCCGAACAACAAAAGACTAACTGAGCTAGCTGAATGCATAGCTTGTTAGCATGGAACACAAATCCATCATTAACGACAAACTTGTTCCATGTTCTTCCTTCATTACAATTCTCAATACATCTTTAAAATCAGCATCATGCACATATTGATCTTTGATGGTCTCTAAACCAAATATTTTGAAGTCAAGTTGTGAAAGCATAGTATAGCGACGAGACAATGCATCAAGAATAACGCTTTTACCCTTCTTGTGTTTAATGACATAAGGGAAAGTCTCAATGAATTCAACCCATTTAGCATGTCTACGATTCAGTTTAGCTTGACTTTAATATGTTTCAAAGATTCATGATCGTAATGTATAACAAATTTTGGGCCATAAATAATGTTGCCATGTTTCTAAAGTCCTAACAAGAGCATATAATTTTTATCATAAGTAGAATAATTCAGACTAGGCCCACTCAATTTTTTCGCAAAAGTATGCAACAGTTTGCCATCTTGTAATAACACAACTCCTAATCCAATTCCACTAGCATCACATTCAAGCTCAAAAGTCTTATTAAAATCGTGAAGTTGGAGTAAAGGAGCATGTGTCAACTTATCTTTCAACACCGTGAAGGCTTCTTCCCGGCGGTACCCCAAACAAAAGGCACATCCTTCTTGTAAGCTCATTGAGAGGTGCAGCAATGGTGCTGAAATCTCTCACAAAACGCCTATAGAATCCAATGAGGCCAAGAAAACTCCTCACTTGTGTGACCGCTTTGGCTGCATCCAACTCAATAGCTTCAATCTTGGCTTTATCAACTTCAATTCTCGTGGAGTAACAACATAGCTAAGAAAAGACACTGTCGGTGCAAAAGGTGCACTTCCTAAGGTTACCAAACAAACGTGCATCACGAGAGCAATAAAAACAGCACGTGAATGTTCCAAATGTTCCTCCAAAGATTTGCTTATAAATCAATATGTCATCAAAGTAAACTACCACAAATCGCCCAATGAAAGCACATAAAACTTCGCTCATTAATCTCATGAAAGTACTAGGTGCATTAGTTAACCCAAAAGGCATGACTAACCACCATATAATCCAAACTTAGTTTTAAATGTTGTTTTCCATTCATCCCCCAATTTCATACGAATTTGATGGTATCCACTACGCAAATCAACTTTGGAGAATATTGTAGAGCCACTCAATTCATCAAGCATATCATCTAGCCTAGGAATAGGGATGACGATAACTAATAGTAATATTATTAATGCCTCTACAATCAACACACATACGCTGATGTACCATCCTTTTTTCGCACTAGAATAATAGGAACAAGCACAAGGACTAAGGGATTCGCAGATATAACCTTTGTCGAGAAGCTCTGTACTTGACGATAATCTCCTTCGCTCCTCCGGATTGGTACGATATGGCGCACGGTTTATAGTGAAGCACCGGAATTAAGTCAATTTGATGCTCAATCCATCGAATAGGCGGTATCCTGGCACGCCTTGTGGAAAGATCGCCGAACTCCTCGCAAAATGTTAGTGACAGGTAGCGCAAAGAGGAAGGCACGCCCTCGAATGAAAATAATGCCCTTTTGCACAATAAAAGCATAGCAAACAGATTTGCTAAAATCTAGCTCATCAATATCAGATGAAGTGGCAAGTAAACATGCACTTTTCAATTTAATTTCGTATAACACTAGATGGTTTACTATTAGGCTTCATATGTCGCTTCAAATTCTTTGCCACAATCTGATTTTCACTCTTATTTTTCTCCTGCTTTGCTTTTTATTAGCTCTATTAATATCATCTTCAAAATGGACTGTGAGTCATAGGAAGGAAAGTAATATTTTATCCTTATGAACAAGAGTATACCGATTGTTTCTACCATGGTGTACGTAATTTTTATCAAATTGCCATGGTCTAACCAAGTAATAAGGAACATGTTGCATAGGTACTTCACATCACAATCAACATAATCAGATATGTAGAGATACTAAAATGCACACGCAACAAAGACGTGTTACCTTAACTTGCCATTGTTGTTGAACCATTGGATGTAGTAAGGATGTGATGTGGTCTTGTGGTGAGAGATAGCTTCCACCATCTCCATGCTAGCCAAGTTGTTGCAGCTCCTCCATCTATGATGACGCTAATAGAACGCTCCTTCACAACTCCCTTTGTATGGAACAAATTATGCCTCCGATTTTGCTCAGTTTGTGTAACCCGCACACTCAAAACACGCTGAGCAACTAAACATTCATACCGCCAAAGATCTTCAAAGAGAGCCATGTATTGTGTCTCATGATCGAATCATTCCACCGTGTTCTTCATGTAATAAGAGCCAAAGTCTCTCATCATAGTCACTAGCGGACCATACCCACCATCCTCAAGAGCAATCATCACACGCTGAGATTTGCATTCTTCGCGAAAATGTCCTCTTCCTTACAACGACGACAAATAATATCACTTGTGTGCCCTGTCGACGCATGGAAGAAGAAGAACTCGTGGCAGGTCCCGCAGTGTGCTCTTGGCGATAGTGGTGGTTGTGCCGCTTGTATCACGGTTGGAGGTGGCACCTCAAGGAGGTGATGGTGCAAGGAAGTAGATGATGCACGTGGTGTCCATGATGAAGGTCGACCAGCAAAAGTTAGTGCGCCAATGCCTCGCCGATCCAAGACTTCACGCTCAGCTTTACAAGCAAGATGGAATAAACGAGTGATATTATTATAATCCTTATAATCTAGAATGGTCTGAATCTCTATTTAATCCACCCAAAACGTGCAAGCATAGCTTCATTCTCCTCAACAATACCACATCTAATCAAGCCAGTTTGTAATTCCCGATAATATTCTTCACAAAGTTTTTCCTTGTCTTAAGCGCTGCAATTTTTGAAGTAATTCACGTTGATAATATGGTGGAACCCAACGAGTACGAGATAGCAGTTTTCAAAGCAGCCCAAGTAGTAGAACATGATATAATCTACAATGTTCGCACCACCAAACACATGCAAAGCTAGTGAAAGCACAAACAGCAGCAGGAACACGTCTCCTCGTGATATTGTAAACATGTAAATCGTTGTTCGTTTCTAACTCCCAAGTAAGATATATATCGTGAACATATCTACCCTCAAATGGTGGAATATTCAATTTCAGCTTTAGGAGATGGTCATGATCTCGCATCGAGGGGAGCCCTAACATTGCCATTATTTGCATGTGGACGACCCGGTGGTTGTGGTGCTGGTGGTTGCACGTAGTTCTCGATGTTGATCAACCTCATCCTCATAATCGCCCACATACTTATCATCCTCCCTCTGCATCACCAGCAGCAAGAGCAGGAGCCAAAGAAGCACCAACAACATACTAGTAGCAGGGCACTTAATTTTGTCCTGGCTCAATAGGAACACGCCGAGCCTGGCCCATACCGATTCGAAGGGGCGAAGTTGTTGTCGCTGCAGAGGTGCGATAGGTGCAGCCGGGCTGGTGGTTGTGGAAAACCACGAGCAATTCATCAAACTTGCTATCAAGCTTTGTTTCAAACGCTTCTCAATGCCATCTATCTTTCCATGGCCCTGGCCAATCTGCTTAGCACATCTTGCACCCGTCCACTCATCATTTGCTTAAATTTATCATGTAGCTGCTTTGTTCCTCGTGTTCTCCAATCAGCCTCATCGGCTTGGATCCTACCATGGTTAGCAAAAGAAATAGAAACACACAAGAATATGATCCCACAGTACTACTAAGAAGTGGTGGTGGTATCACAAACCCGGCAAGCAAATCTCATTCTACCGCTTCTACCCAAAGAAGAAAAGGGTGATCAAGAACTGCTGTAGTCAAAACTCTCAAAGCTTGATAGAGCGACACTGTGGAGAGTCCAACGCATCGACGAGATGTATGTGGAGCTGGGAAGGCTTATAATATGGTAGCAAAAAGGGTTAGCAATAATCAATTCAGATTTGGTAGATAAACGCCAAAGTTGAATAAACGCCAACGGCACCGCACGTAAACAAAGGAAAAGCACACTCGAATTTTTTTTTCGCTTTTTTTTGGCGCTTTTTGGCGCTTTTTTGGATGGGTCCTAGGCTAGACCGGAAACGGGTCAAAAAACTTTCTATAACGGCGAGAGACGCAGTAAATTTTTGCCCGTGAGAACCTAGATGAGGACATGACTACTTTGGAAACACGAATCGGATATGATCAAAAAATATATGCAAGGAACATGCATATTTGTCGTGTGATTTCTAGTGCAAACTATTCATGACTAATATATTTATGTTATCCGTAACAAAAATACTTCACATACTTTTGTGTTTTGTCTAATTGCAGGTGTATGGGACATTTGTACAATCCACATATGAAGATAAGGGAAAAGGAGAAGTTTAGGTGTTGTTCAAAAAGTCTTCACGTCACTTTGGGCCAAGAGAAGATAGAGTCCAAGTTCTCACGTTCTGGATTCAGATTCGGACCTCGCACAGACATACCTGACTCAAAACGTCAACAACTTTTTCATACGGACCTGAATTGGGTGATTCTTTTTTTTGAAAGTAGATTTCATGCTCTTTCCAGCACAGTTGAATCACCTTAAAATGCCGTCCGGAGCGTTGAGTTATGGACGAAACAATCTGACGCTGCACCAGAATCCGAGTCAAACTACAAGTCCAAAGGTGTTACGTCACTCCACTTGGGCCCATTGGCCTTGTACGACCTAGGGTTAGTTTTAGGCTGCCTTGGGACGTCCTCCCACCTCCTTGGCAGCCACCCCTGCTCCTATATAAGTAGATCCATCTAGTAGCTTTTTCCTTGGGATTTGTTTAGTTGTTAGCCATTGCAACTTCGTACTTCGCTTGTGTCCAACGATCGCACTCAAGACCGCTTTACGGATCCCCACCTTTATCAATACTTCATACATACTCGCAATATTCAGATTGCTTTTATCATATTCTTGCTTGTTCTTCGATTGCTTGCGGAATAGACCTCGTGGTCGTTGATTGTGTTCTGCGGTCAATAACCTCTAGAGTTGGTTTAGCGACATAAGGCGCAACGTCGCGGCACGCTTGTAGTCGGATCGCAAAGTCATCTTCACCAAATCGATAGTTATCATCTCATCGAAGATCGGACACCCTCGCCTATCAAGTGGTATCGCCAGGTTGCTTCGTGAGATTTTACAGTTTTTCATAGTTTAGATCGATCTCGCCATTCATACCTATAGTCCATGAAAAAGCCACAAAAAAGTTAGATCTGTTCATCCTTTATCCAAGCCAGCCCGAGCCTTTTGCAATTTTCTATTCGCTGTTTGCATAGTTGAATTATCGGTTGCACGGTCGTGGCAGTTGCTGGTCTTAGTGTCTAGTTCCTTTAGAGTTTCGAAGTTCTGCTCACATTAGTCACGTCACCGCCACTGCATCATTATCCTTCCGCTGTCCACCATCCCATCTATTAATTTCACCACGCATACGCTACTGCTCATTGTCATAATCATAGTTGAGGTCATTCACATCTTCGCCGATCCAATCTGATCTTATCTAGTTTGTCTTGGAAAGAGGGAGAAAAAGAAAAAAAGAAAAAAAAGAAAGAAAAAAAGAAAGAAAGAAAAAAAGAAAAAAGAGAGAAGAAAAGGAAAAAAAAATTGATGAGGAAAAATCAATCTCTGAGAGAAGAATCGCTTTTGGCGACTGTTCAAGAAAACAGGTGTATCTTCCTCATACGAAGTCCGTTTTGGCTCCGTGAGTACTCAAATTGAAGCTAGCGACGAGCCGATCTAAATAGTTGCAGAAGCTAGTTCAATATTTGACACCTCAAAATCGGCTTCTAAATAGGTCTTTTGCCTCCAAGTTCGTGAACACAGCTTGTTCCAATTTTTCAAGCCAGCTTTAGAATTCTTTGACTCCTCATATCAACTCGAATTGAGTGATTCTTTTGCATTGGAAAGCTTGAGTTAGTAGCATTCTTTGAAAGAATTTATCAGGAAATTGGCTCAAACTTTTCAAGAGGAAAGTTGAGAGAGAGTTGTTGTATGTCCTGCTTGGTAGTTGTTTTTCATCATTATCTTCACTCACCATTAGGATCTTCACTTATATCTTGCTGTCAAGAGCTACTTAGTATCCTTCATTGATGCTAGTTGTGCTATGTCGCGACCTCATTAGTGTTCTAGGCTCACGCCTCTAGTCCGGTTCAGCCTAGACCAGCACAAGCACTGCGTCTGAGCGCTTATTCAACATTGCATCTCTGAATTGATTATTGCTAATCTTTGCTACCATATATAGCCAACCCAGCTCCACATATTTCTACACCGTATACGATATTCCCCCGCAATCGCTTTACACAATCTTCGGAGTTATTTGACATCGCTGGTTGCCTGTCACCACCTGCCGCATGGTAAGAACTTGTAAGATATTGATATTTGCTTTACTGTGAGCACTTTACAACCACATCCTAGTAGTTCATAGGAACATTATTCTGGAATTTTGTTTCTTGTTTCTACTAATCATGACAAGTCCCGAGATAGAAGTTCTTGCACGACATGACACATCTTCACCATCACGAGAGTTGGGACAACACACACAACCACATGGTCAAGTTATCTCTTTACCGCCATTTGAGGGTAGATTTAATCCTGCTATTTATCTAGCTTGGGAGTTGGAAGTAGAACAAGTTTTTAGTAACCATGACTTTTCTGAACTTGAGCGAAGTAATGAGCTGCCACTAGAGCATTTACTGGTTTTGCTTCAGTTTGGTGGAGTGCATTGTAAGAAAAACATTGATAACCAACCACAACTTGGAAAGATTTGAAAGATGTAATGAGAAAACAGTTTTTCCTCCTCATTATCGTCGTGGAATTGCTTCAAAAATTCGAACAATTTAAACAAGGCAATAACACTGTTCATGCTTACTACCAAGAGTTCAAATCTTATATGCATCATTGTGACATAGAAGAATCTGAGAATGATACAATGAATAGATTTTTTGTGGTTTGAACCATGATATTCGTGAAAGATTTCAAAGATATTCCTCGTTGCATTATCGGTATGTATGTTCGTGGTTTGTACCTTTGAGAGACAAGCTATGGAGGATGCATTGGGTGACTACAACAACTACAATTCCAGTTCATGCTCACCACCGCCAGTTGGTTCCTCCACCTGGTATGCTACTAGAGCAGCCCCACCGGATTGTGAGCGTGACATCATCAAGAGTAAGGTGCATTGTCTACGCTCAGAATTACATCACCTACGCCTTTATGCATAAGGTAACAAAGAAGGTATTGATGATATAACTCACATGAGAATGATGCATCCCTAGTTAACTTGAATACATCATGTGTTGAGTTACCCACTACTTTGATCACACCACCTATTTTAGAGGATTATGTTGATAATTTGAATGCCATGTGATCAAACAACCGAAATACCAACAATTTTGAGAGCACCAATTGAATTAAATGTTGATGCAAAAGAATCAATGTTTAATCATTTTGATATGACCTCTAATCTTGGTGATGATTCTGTGTCGAATGACTCATTGCATGTTTGCTTATCTAAGCATGTTGTAGCATGTAAATTTGATTCAAATAAGGTTTATTCACCAATGTTGGGATGGTTTAATGATGAACATTGTCAATCTTTGAAATAAATAAGAGCTTCACTTATATGTGCAAACTGAGTTGCAATATTTTCATGCCTTCTAGTTCTTGTGCTAATTTGTTGGCTTTAGATTTTATGAACTATGCAAGTTATTCATCTATTCATGTGTCATATATGCAAAAATCAAGGGAAGTAAAATGGATGACGATACATATACAACATGTACACCTTTGTCTCTTTTGTTAGCCACATTTCAGATTAAGCAACGCCGAGGACGGCTTTGTTTTCAAAAAGGGAGGATGATGAGGACATGACTACCTTGTATATGATCAAAATATTGCATACATGCATATTTGTCGTGATTTCTAGTGCAAACTATTCAATAATATATTTATGTTATCCGTAACAAAATATTTCACATACTTTTGTGTTTTGTCTAATTGCAGGTGTATGGGACATTTGTACAATCCACATATGAAGATAAGGGAAAAGGAGAAGTTTAGGTGTTGTTCAAAAGTCTTCTCACGTCACTTTTGGGCCAAGAGAAGATAGAGTCCAAGTCTCTCACGTTCGATTCAGATTCGGACCGCATTGCATACATACCTGACTCAAAACGTCAACAACTTTTTCATACGGACTCTGAATTGGGTGATTCTTTTTTGTTGGAAAGTAGATTTCATGCTCTTTCCAGCACAGTTGGAATCACCTTAAAAGCCGTCCGGAGCGTTGAGTTATGGACGAAACAATCTGACGCTGCACCAGAATCCGAGTCAAACTACAAGTCCAAAGGTGTTACGTCACTCCACTTGGGCCCATTGGCCTTGTACGACCTAGGTTAGTTTTAGGCTGCCTTGGGACGTTCTCCCACCTCCTTGGCCGCCACCCTTGCTCCTATATAAGTAGATCCATCTAGTAGCTTTTTCTTGGGATTTGTTTAGTTAAAAGTTAGCCATTGCAACTTCTGTACTTCGCTTGTGTCCAACGACTGCACCAAGACCGCCATTGATCCCCACCTTTATCCATACTTCATACATACTGCAATATTCAGATTGCTTTTATCATATTCTTGCTTGTTCTTCGATTGCTTGCAGGAATAGACCTTCGTGGTCAGTTGATTGTGTCCCCGCGGTCAATAACCTCTCGAGTTGGTTTAGCGATTGCTAAGGCGCAACGCAGTGCACGCTTGTAGTCGGATCGCCAAAGTCATCTTCACCAAATCGATAGTTATCATCTCATCGAAGATCGACACCTCGCTTCTATCAAGAACACTAACAAAATCACGGGCACCGCATGTAAACAAGGAGGAGCACACACATCCATTTTTTTTCTTTTTTTTTTTCACTTTAGTTTGCATAATTTTTTCCTCTCATTTTTTTGTTCTTGAACAAATTTTTTTCGTAAAAGTCTATTAAATGGTCTAAAAAACTGCATAGCCAGAATTTTCTGCATTTAGTTTTTTTTTGAACCCGAACTATTTTTCTTCTCAGCGGATGGCTCGAAGTTCGAGTCCTTCACTGTCACGACCTGAGTATCGCGTGATTCTGGAAATCGAGAACAATGCAACAATTACTCGGACTTGACCAGGACCGGTATGGAGATGAAACCTGTGACGCGGACTGGTGGCGTGAGATGAATCGTGGAACTCGGATCAGTATGGAGATGAATCTGGTGGAACTCCGATGTGTGGCGGATATATAAGGTAGTGTAGTTCGATTGGCATGGATGGCGCAAGCGGATAAGTGGTGGCGAGGCGGATTCTTATTGGCGGCGTATGATGCGGTGGTGATATATGGTCGCGGGCGACGTGGACAACTCCGTGAATGTAACTCAAACTCTAAAAGACTAGACGCCAAGACCAAAGAATCCACACGCATTTATGCAACCACAAATTCAACAAAGCAAATACAGAAAAAGATTATGCAAAGGCTCAGATTGGTCTGGATAGGATGAACTAACCCTAATTTTTGTGGCTTTTTCGTGACTATAGGTATGAAGAATGACTGATCTAAACTACTTAAAATCTCAGAAAATCTCACCAAGCAACCTGGAAATCGATACCACTTGATAGAGGCAAAGTGTCCCGCTTTTCGGCGAGATGGTGGATTTCGCCAGGAAGTCGACTTTGACGATCCGACTACGAACGCATGAGGACGCCGCGCTTAGCAATCGCTAAACCAACTCCGAGAGGTTATTGACCACGCCGAGCACGCATCAACCGCGACCACGAAGGTCTATTTCTCGCGAGCAAACGAAGAACAAGCAAGAAACTGAGATTGCAACTGGATATTGCGATATAAGATGAAAGCTTTATTGATCAAGGTGGGGTTCTATGGACGCTTTGTCTCGGTCAAGCGAACACAAAATGAAGCACGCCAAGTTGCAGCTATGGCTAACTTTTAATCTAAACAAAACCTAAAGTTCAAACGGTGCCCTAAGGGCTGTATATATGGAGGAAGAGGGAATTTCGTGGCCCTTGGTGGAGGGGTCCAAACTAACCTATCTCTTGTTTCCCCACACCTACGGACTCTAAAAATAGCCTATACTTATGTATTTCGAAATTACATGGGCTCGCCCAATAATAAGGTGACGAAGACCCAGAATAGCCTCCGGACGAAATTTATGAAGTGGCATCTTGTATATTTTGGTCCAAGGCTTCATGCACTCATTATGGTAGCTTCAAAGTCCCGAAATCATCACTTGTAACTCCGTTTGTCCCTCTTGCACCTGCCATCATCTCCATGCTTGTTCTTGCTCCAGAGTTCATCCTTCTCCAAGCGAGGCCCTTCATTTATAAGCAAAACAAATGTATCCAATTTAGGTAGCATCATATTCTCATGAACATTAGAATCATTACCAAGAAACCAAAGTACCGGTAATTTAGTTGAGCTCTAGGCGCGGTAGCTCTAGTAATTGGGCAATCCAATATGTATACTTTCAAGGACCGCCATAGAATGGGTGTAACAATGGTATTGATGTCCTCATCATTACTCCCAGTAGAGGCCCGTGTACTTTAATACTTAATCAGACTTTTGGCCCCGAAGTTAAAGAACATCATTCGTCGCTGTTTTGCGTGACAAGTTTCGACCCATTAGCACTTCCTTTTGAAGGAAATTCGAGAGATTATGTTGCTTATAGACATTAGCCCTGGTAGGGACAAACGTATTTTCAAGCAGATGCTCCATGATCCCGCAATCTCATTTGGCCAGAATTGAAGAAAATCTAGCATGCTATATGCCTTATTCTCTTGTTTTCGCCGGATGGCATGTTGTAACCACGCGCATGAAAGCCAAGAACAAAGGGCATTCCTCATCGGTCAATATATATGTGGAAACGACATGTCCTCTATACAGACAAGAAATTTTGGGGCACCAGTCAAAGTGCGAAGCGATGAGAAAATGAAGTACTTTCAAGGACCTGCCATAGAAAGGATGATGTTCACTAAAACGGTCATAATTTTGTCATTCGGAGTCCGTGTTGGACCCATAACTACTCAAACAGCTCATGCGGCGAGTGCGCAATCCCAAAAATACTCCCACGCTCGCTTAGGATGCCCGAGTACCTCAAATTCAGCTCTAAAGCAGACTTTTTGGCCCCGAAAGTCAAAAACATCATTCGTCATTGCTTTTCGACAAGTTTTCAACCCATTGGCACTTCCTTTTGAAGGAAATTCGAGATTATGTTGCTTATAGACATTAGCCCCTTGGTAGGGACAAACGATTTTCGCAGATGCTCTATGATCCGCAACTCAATTGGTCAGAATTGAAGAAAGTCCAATGATATATGCCTTATTCTCTTGTTTTCACGGATGGCATGTCAGAATTCATGCGCGTGAAAGCCAAGAACAAAAGGCATTCCTCGTGATCGCTCAATATATATGTGGAAACGATATTCCTCTATAGAGGACAAGAAATTTTGGGGCAATCAGCAAAAGCGACGAGAAAATGAAGTATTTTCAAGGACCGCCATAGAATGGAGAGATGTTCACTAAAACGGTTATAATTTTGTCATTCGGAGTCCGTGGTCGACCCATAAGTACTCAAACTGCCATGCGAGAGCGCTGAATCAAAAAATACTCCACGCTTGCGCCAGAGGCCCGGAGTACCTCAAATTCAGCCTTAATCAGACTTTTGGCCCCGAAGTCAAAGAACATCATTCGTCATGCTTTTCGTACAAGTTTCGACCCATTAGCACTTCTTTTGAAGGAAATTCAGAGATTATGTTGCTTATAGACATTAGCCCCCCGGTAGGGACAAACGATCTTTCGCAGATGCTCCATGATCCGGCAATCTCATTTGGCAGAAAATGAAGAAAATCCAATGGCTATATGCCTTATTCTCCTTGTTTTCGCCGGATGGCATGTCAGAACCATGCGCGCGGAAAGCCAAGAACAAAAGGGCATTCCTCGCATCGGTCAATATATATGTGGAAACGATATGTCCTCTATAGAGACAAGAAATTTTGGGGAAATCAAAGTAAAGCGATGAGAAAATGAAGTACTTTCAAGGACCGCCATAGAAAGGAGAGATGTTCACGAAAACGGTCATAATTTTGTCATTCGGAGTCCGTGTCGGGCCCATAAGTACTAAACTGTCATCGCGAGCGCTGGAATCCAAAAATACTCCACGCTCGCCAGATGCACGGAGTACCTCAAATTCAGCCTCAAGCAGGACTTTTGGCCTGAAAGTCAAAGAACATCATTCGACGATGTTTTTCGCATAAGTTTCAACCCATTGGCACTTCCTTTTGAAGGAAATTAGAGATTATGTTGTTTATAGACATTAGCCCCTTGGTAGGGACAAACGCATCTTTCGCAGATGCTCTATGATCCGCCAATCTCATTTGGCCATAAATTGAAGAAAGTCCATCGGATATATGCCTTATTCTCCTGTTTTCGCGGATGGCATGTCAGAACCATGCGCGGAAAGCCAAGAACAAAAAGGCATTCGCGTGCATCGCTCAATATATATGGAAACGATATTCCTCTATAGAGGACAAGAAATTTTGGGGCAATCGTGCAAAAGCGCACGAGAAAATGAAGTACTTTCAAGGACCGGCATAGAATGGACAGATGTTCACTAAAACGGTCATAATTTTTTCATTCGAGTCCGTGTCGGACCCATAAGTATTAAACTGCCAAGTCATGAGCGCGCGAATCCAAAAATACCCACGCTGTGCCAGAGGCCCAGAGTACCTCAAATTCAGCCTTAAGCAGACTTTTTGGCCCCGAAAGTCAAAGAACATCATTCGTCGCTGTTTTTCTGACAAGTTTCGAACCCATTAGCACTTCCTTTTGAAGGAAATTCAGAGATTATGTTGCTTATAGACATTAGACCCCGAGGTAACCGGACAAACGTATCTTTCCGCAGATGCTCCATGATCCGGCTATCTCATTTGGCCAGAATTGAAGAAAATTCAGCGTGCTATATGCCTTATTCTCCTTGTTTTCGCCGGATGGCATGTCAGAACTCACGCCATGAAAGCCAAGAACAAAAGGGCATTCCTTGCATCGGTCAATATATATGTGGAAACGATATGTCCTCTATACAGACAAGAAATTTTGGGGCAATCAGCAGAAAAGCGACGAGAAAATGAAGTACTTTCAAGGACCGCCATAGAAAGGACAGATGTTCACTAAAACGGTCATAATTTTGTCATTTGGAGTCCGTGGTCGGCCCATAAGTAATAAACTACTTCAAGCGAAGCCATGAATCCAAAAAATACTCCACGCTCCACCACGATGCCCGAGTATTCTCAACAGCCTAAGCAGTGACTTTGGCCCCGAAAGTCAAAGAACATCATTCGCCATTGTTTTTCGACAAGTTTCAACCCATTGGCACTTCCTTTGAAGGAAATTGAGAGATTATGTTGTTTATAGACATTAGCCCCTTGGTAGGGACAAACGTATTTTTTCGCAGATGTTCTATGATCCGCAATTCTCATTTGGTCAGAATTGAAGAAAGTCCAATGGATATATGCCTTATTCTCCTTGTTTTCACGGATGGCATGTCAGAACTCATGTGCGGAAAGCCAAGAAAAAAAGGCATTCCTCGTGATCGTTCAATATATATGTGGAAACGATATTCTCTATAGAGGACAAGAAATTTTGGGGCAATCAGCAAAAGCGACGAGAAAATGAAGTACTTTCAAGGACTGCCATAGAAAGGACAGATGTTCACTAAAACGGTCATAATTTTGTCATTCTGAGTCTGTGGTCGGACCCATAACTACTAAACTGCTCCGGGCGAGCGCTGAATCCAAAAAATACTCCACGCTATGCCCCAGAGGCCCGAGTACCTCAAATTCAGCCTTGGCAGGACTTTTGCCCCGAAGTCAAAGAACATCATTCGCCGCTGTTTTTCGCATAAGTTTTCGACCCATTAGCACTTCCTTTGAAGGAAATTGAGAGATTATGTTGCTTATAGACATTAGCCCCTGGTAGGGACAAACGTATTTTCTCGCAGATGCTCCATGATCCGGCCATCTCATTTGGCCAGAAATGAAGAAAATCCAAGGGCTATATGCCTTATTCTCCTTGTTTTCGCCGGATGGCATGTCTGTAACTCACGCGCGCGAAAGCCAAGAACAAAAGGGCATTCTCTGATCGGTCAATATATATGTGGAAACGATATGTCCTCTATAGAGACAAGAAATTTTGGGGAAATCAAAAGTAAAGCGACGAGAAAATGAAGTACTTTCAAGGACCGCCATAGAAAGGATGATGTTCACTAAAACGGTCATAATTTTGTCATTTGGAGTCCGTGGTCGACCCATAAGTACTAAACTGCTCATGCTGCAAGCGCTGAATCCAAAAAATACTCCACGCTCCGCCAGATGCCCGGAGTACCTCAAATTCAGCCTAATCAGACTTTTGGCCCCGAAAGTCAAAGAACATCATTCGTCGCTGTTTTTCAGACAAGTTTCAACCCATTGCACTTTTTGAAGGAAATTCAAGAGATTATGTTTATTGACATTAGCCCCTTGGTAGGGACAAACGTATCTTTCGCAGATGCTCTATGATCCGGCCATCTCTATTTGGTCGAAATTGAAGAAAGTCCAGCGGATATATGCCTTATTCTCCTGTTTTCGCACGGATGGCATGTCAGAACCTGCGCGCGGAAAGCCAAGAACAAAAAGGCATTCCTGCATCGGTCAATATATATGTGGAAACGATATTCCTATAGAGGACAAGAAATTTTGGGGCAATCAGCAAAAGCGAGACAAGAAAATGAAGTACTTTCAAGGACCGCCATAGAATGGACAGATGTTCACTAAAACGGTTATAATTTTGTCATTCGGAGACCGTGTTGGACCCATAAGTACTTCAAACTGCTCGCACGAGAGCGAATCCAAAAATACTCCACGCTTTGCGCCAGAGGCCCAGAGTACCTCAATTCAGCCTTAAGGGACTTTTTGGCCCGAAAGTCAAAGAACATCATTCGCCGCTGTTTTTGAGATAAGTTTCTAGACCCATTAGCACTTCCTTTGAAGGAAATTGAGAGATTATGTTGCTTATAGACATTAGCCCCCAGGTAGGGACAAACGCATTTTCTCGCAGATGCTCCCTGATCCGGCTATCTCATTTGGCCGCAAAATGAAGAAAATCCAAATGCTATATGCCTTATTCTCCTTGTTTTCGCTTAGATGGCATAAAGTCACTCATGCGCCAGAAAGCCAAGAACAAAAGGGCATTCCTCGTGATCGGTCAATATATATGTGGAAACGATATGTCCTCTATAAAGGACAAGAAATTTTGGGGAAATCAGCAGTAAAGCGTGACGAAAAATGAAGTACTTTCAAGGACCGCCATAGAAAGGATGATGTTCACTAAAGCGGTCATAATTTTGTTATTTGGAGTCCGTGGTTGGGCCCATAAGTATTAAACTGCTCATGCGCGAAGCGCCACAATCCAAAAAATACTCCACGCTTCCACCAGATGCCCGAGTACCTCAAATTCAGCCTTAAGGTGACTTTGGCCTCGAAAGTCAAAGAACATCATTCGCCGCTGTTTTTCGAACAAGTTTCAACCCATTGGCACTTCCTTTGAAGGAAATTCGAGAGATTATGTTGCTTATAGACATTAGCCCCTTGGTAGGGACAAACGTATCTTTTCTCGCAGATGCTCTATGATCCGGCAATCTCATTTGGTCAGAATTGAAGAAAGTCCAAATGGATATATGCCTTATTCTCCTTGTTTTCACGGATGGCATGTCAGAACTCATGCGCGGAAAGCCAAGAACAAAAGGGCATTCCTGACATCGATCAATATATATGTGGAAACGATATCTCCATTATAGAGGACAAGAAATTTTGGGGCAGTCAGGCAAAAAGCGCACGGGAAAATGAAGTACTTTCAAGGATTGCCATCGATTGGACAGATGTTCACTAAAACGGTCATAATTTTGTTATTCGGAGTCCGTGTCGGACCCATAAGTACTTCAACCTGCTCATGGCGAGAGCGAATCAAAAAATACTCCACGCTGCTTGCCAGAGGCCCGGAGTACCTCAAGTTCAGCCTTATCAGGACTTTTGGCCCCGAAAGTCAAAGAACATCATTCGCCGCTGTTTTCGCATAAGTTTCGACCCATTAGCACTTCCTTTGAAGGAAATTGAGAGATTATGTTGCTTATAGACATTAGCCCCTCGTAGGGACAAACGTATCTTCGCAGATGCTCCAGATCCGGCATTCTTATTTGGCCAGAATTGAAGAAAATCCAAATGCTATATGCCTTATTCTCCTTGTTTTCGCCGGATGGCATGTCAGAACTCGCGCGCGGAAAGCCAAGAACAAAAGGCATTCCTCGCATCGCTCAATATATATGTGGAAACGATATGTCCTCTATAGAGACAAGAAATTTTGGGGCAATCAGCAAAAAGTGCACGAGAAAATGAAGTACTTTCAAGGACCGCCATAGAAAGGAGAGATGTTCACTAAAACGGTCATAATTTTGTCATTTGAGTCCGTGTCGGCCCATAAGTACTAAACTGCCATGCGAGAGCTGAATCCAAAAATACTCCACGCTTGCGCCAGAGGCCCGGAGTACCTCAAATTCAGCCTTAATCAGACTTTTTGGCCCCGAAGTCAAAGAACATCATTCGTCATTGCTTTTTCAGATAAGTTTCAACCCATTGGCACTTCCTTTTGAAGGAAATTCGAGAGATTATGTTGTTTATAGACATTAGCCCCTTGGTAGGGACAAACGCATTCTTCGCAGATGCTCTATGATCCGGCATCACATTTGGCCAGAATTGAAGAAAGTCCAAATAAGTTATATGCCTTATTCTCCTTGTTTTCGCGGATGGCATGTCAGAACTCACGCTGCGGAAAGCCAAGAACAAAAGGCATTCTCGTGATCGGTCAATATATATGTGGAAACGATATCTCTCTATAGAGGACAAGAAATTTTGGGGCAATCAGCAAAAAGCGCAAGAGAAAAATGAATTTTCAAGGACTGGCATAGAATGGACAGATGTTCACTAAAACGGTCATAATTTTTTATTCGAGTCCGTGTTGGACCCATAAGTACTAAACTGCCGCGGCGAGCCACGTAATCCAAAGAATACCCACGCTATGCCAGAGGCCCGAGTACCTCAAATTCAGCCTTAAGCGTGACTTTTGGCCTCTCAAAGTCAAAGAACATTCTCCTTTTAATTTGACCATTGCTCTTAAGAAAGAATTTGGATAGCTAACCGGAAAAATTCCGGCCCAAGGTATTTTAGAAAATCAATTTTTTTCTGTTTTAAATAAACTGCCGGAAGCCAGAAAAAACACCTCGATCGGTCAAATTATTAAGATTGCCCATCAAAGAAATTTGGGTGCAAAACCCAAATGATCTTTAAGGAAAGAAATGTTATAAAGCTTTTGTAGGGGCCCATGCTTAACTGCCCGCCAATAAAAACCATGAATGCCATCCTTTCGCAGGATTTTGCCCGAAAGTAAAAAACATTCTCTGTTTAAATTAACCATTCCTTTAGGAAAAATTTTTAACAAGCCCCGGGAAAAGTACTTTCAAGGACCGCATAGGAATGAAGAAATCAAAATTTTTTTTTTCCGGTGCTGTAACGCCGCGAAGCCAAAAAAAGGCATCCCGATCTCAAATTAGTAACGATTTTAAGCAAGAAATTTGGGTTAAAGGAATAACCCAAGGAATTCAAAAGCATAATTTTCTGGGGCCAAGTATTTCCACAGACGCAATTCCAAAAAACCACCGCAAGCCATCCCCAGTTAGTTTGCCCGAAAGCAAAAACAAACATTCTTTTTTCAATTTTTGGGAAAATTGTTATTGAAATGAAACCCAGGGAAAAATCTTTGCGCATAAGGAGATTAGAAACGCTTTGCTTATCCTGTTTCCAGGTTAACGGGAAAGCAAGAAAAAATCCCGCCCAATTGAAGTACCTCATAAAGAATTTTGGGAAAAAGAACAAAAGGTTTTAAGCCCGTTTTAAAACGGTATTTTTGCATTGCCTGGGCCCAAATTCCCGGCAAGATCCTACCAGCCAAGGAGTCCTTAGTTTTTTCCCCCAAAGCAAGCTATCAGCCAAGCAAAGATTTGAAAATTGGAATTTTAAGAATTGTGGGACAAGATTTGAGATTCACCGATTTGGAATTAAAATAAAATATCCTTTTCCCTGTCAGCATGAGACCGGAACAAAACAAAGCTTCCCGACCTATAATCGATTTCCCAAGAAGAATTTGGGAAAAAAAAATTTAGACTTCGAAAGAAAAGGTTATAAAGCTTTTGAATCCTTGGCCCATAGTATAACTTGGGAAAAAATCTGCCGCCACCGGTCCAATGCTTAAGGATTTGCCAAACAAACATCTCCTGTTTTAAGTAACCATTGCCTCTTAGAAAGAAATTTGGATAGCAAGCCCGAGGAAAAGATTTTCCCATGGACCTTTCAGAAATAAAAGCTTTTTCCTGTTTACGAGGCTGCGAACCAAACCAGCAAAGGATCCATCCTCAATTAAAAGATTTCCCAAGCAAGAAATTGGGAATCCAAAACGAAAAAGATTTGGTTAGAAGGTTGTAAAAACGTCTAATTTTATTGATCCGTTCCCAAATAAAATCTGAAGCCAATCCTTTCCACGTGCAGACCCGAAAAACAAAGATTTGCCCAAGTAAAGAATTCCTTTTAACAAGTTTCCCAAAACCGAGGAAATGAAGTATTTTAAGACAGTGGTAAAAATTTATTCTGTCGGCATTTTTCAGTTAAGAAACCAAAATTATTTCCCTTTCGGGGAGTCCAAACGCAAAGCCAAGCAAACATCTCGCGTTTTTGAAAGTTCCCATAGACTTTTGGGCAGAAAACGAAATAGACTTGACCCTAGAAGGGTTTCCAAAGTCAATTTCATTTTCGAAATAAAATCGCGAGCAATCTTTCCCCGCAACCGGCCCAAAACAAGGCTTTCCCGGTCAAAAATTGCGTTTTTAAAGACCAGATTTTGGGAAATTGAGAAGGAAGACTTAGCCCAAACGATTTCCAAGCTATGATCCGGCACTCATTGCCGAATGAGAAATGTTAGCCTTTCTTGTTTCCATGCTTTGAATATGCCGAAGAAGAACAAAGGCTTTGACGTCAATTATTGGAAGAATTTAAAGAAAATTTTGGGCAATCAGCAAACGAAGAAAATGAAGTACTTTAAGGACCCATAGAATGGAAGATGTTCATAAAAGCATAATTTTTCATTAGTGTGTCGACCCATAAGTATAAAGTCCGGAGGCAATTCAAAAATACTCCACCTGCCAGAGGCCCGGAGTACCTCAAATTCAGCCTTAGCAGACTTTTCCCAAATCAAAGAACATCATTCGCTTTTCATAAGTTTCACCATTCACTTCCTTAAGGAAATTAGAGATTATGTTGCAAGACATTAGACTGTAGGACAAAGTACTTTCCGCAGAGCTCATGATCCGGCATTCTATTTGGCAGAATTGAAGAAAATCCAGCTATATGCCTTATTCTCTTGTTTTCCGGATGGCAGTCAGACTCATGCGCGGAAAGCCAAGAACAAAAGGGCATTCCTCGATCGTCAATATATATGGAAACATATCCCTATAGAGGACAAGAAATTTTGGGGCAATCAGCAAAAAGCGCACGAGAAAATGAAGTACTTTCAAGGACGCCATAGAATGGATAGATGTTCACTAAAACGGTCATAATTTTTTCATTCGAGTCCGTGTCGACCCATAAGTATTAAATCGCCAAGAGAGGCAATCCAAAAATACTCACGCTGCCAGAGGCCCGGAGTACCTCAATTCAGCCTTACAGGACTTTTGGCCCAAGTCAAAGAACATCATTCGCGCTGTTTTTCGAAAGTTTCGACCCATTAGCACTTCTTTGAAGGAAATTCGAGAGATTATGTTGCTTATAGACATTAGCCCGGTAGGGACAAACGATTTTCGCAGATGCTCCATGATCCGCATTCCATTTGGCCAAATTGAAGAAAATCCAGCTATATGCCTTATTCTTTGTTTTCCCGGATGGCATGTCAGAACTCATGCTAAAGCCAAGAACAAAAGGCATTCTCGATCGGTCAATATATATGTGGAAACGATATGTCCTCTATACAGACAAGAAATTTTGGGGAAATCAGCAAAAGCGAGAGAAAATGAAGTACTTTCAAGGACCCATAGAAAGGATGATGTTCATGAAAACGGTCATAATTTTGTCATTTGGAGTCCGTGTCGGCCCATAAGTATTAAACTGCTTCAAGCGCGCGAATCCAAAAATACTCCACGCCCGCCAGATGCCCGAGTACCTCAAATTCAGCCTTAACAGGACTTTTGGCCCGAAGTCAAAGAACATCATTCGTCATTGCTTTTTGACAAGTTTCAACCCATTGGCACTTCTTTGAAGGAAATTGAGAGATTATGTTGCTTATAGACATTAGCCCTTGGTAGGGACAAACGATTTTCTGCAGATGCTCTATGATCCGGCTATCTCATTTGGCACGAATTGAAGAAAGTCCAAATGGATATATGCCTTATTCTCTGTTTTCCGGATGGCATGTCAGAACTCATGCGCGAAAGCCAAGAACAAAAAGGCATTCTCGATCGCTCAATATATATGGGAAACGATATTCCTCTATAGAGGACAAGAAATTTTGGGGCAATCAGCAAAAGCGACAGAAAATGAAGTACTTTCAAGGACTGCCATAGAATGGACAAATGTTCACTAAACGGTCATAATTTTTTCATTCGAGTCCGTGTCGGACCCATAAGTATAAACTGTCGCGCAGAGCGCGAATCCAAAAATACCACGCTTGCCCAGAGGCCCGAGTACCTCAAATTCAGCCTTACAGGACTTTTGCCTCGAAGTCAAAGAACATCATTCGTCATTGTTTTGAAAGTTTCGACCCATTAGCACTTCCTTTTGAAGGAAATTAGAGATTATGTTGCTTATAGACATTAGCCCTCGTAGGGACAAACGACTCTTTCGCAGATGCTCCATGATCCGGCTATCTCATTTGGTCAGAATTGAAGAAAATCCAGCCTATATGCCTTATTCTCCTTGTTTTCACCGGATGGCATGCGAACTCATGCGCTGGAAAGCCAAGAACAAAAGGGCATTCCTCGTGATCGGTCAATATATATGTGAAACGATATGTCCTCTATACAGACAAGAAATTTTGGGGAAATCAAAGCAAAGCGCGGAGAAAATGAAAGTACTTTCAAGGATCGCCATAGAAAGGATGATGTTCACGAAAACGGTCATAATTTTGTCATTTGGAGTCCGGTCGGGCCCATAAGTATTAAACTGCTGGCAAGAGCGCTCAATCCAAAAATACTCCACGCTCCGCCAGATGCCCGGAGTACCTCAAATTCAGCCTTAGCAGGCTTTTGGCCCCGAAAGTCAAAGAACATCATTCGCCGCTTTTCTTAAAGTTTCAACCCATTGGCACTTCCTTTGAAGGAAATTGAGATTATGTTTATAGACATTAGCCCCTTGGTAGGGACAAACGATTTTCTCGCAGATGCTCTATGATCCGGCTATCTCATTTGGCGAATTGAAGAAAGTCCAAGGATATATGCCTTATTCTCCTTGTTTTCACGGATGGCATGTCAGAATCTGCTGCGGAAAGCCAAGAACAAAAGGCATTCCTCGTATCGCTCAATATATATGTGGAAACGATATCTCCTATAGAGACAAGAAATTTTGGGGCACGGCAAAAGCGACGAGAAAATGAAGTACTTTCAAGGACGCCATAGAATGGACAGATGTTCACTAAAACGGTCATAATTTTTTCATTCGAGTCCGTGTCGACCCATAAGTACTCAAACTGCTCGGCAGAGCGAATCCAAAAATACTCCACGCTTGCGCCAGAGGCCCGGAGTACCTCAAATTCAGCCTTAAGTGACTTTTGGCCCGAAGTCAAAGAACATCATTCGTCATTGCTTTTCAAAAAAGTTTCGACCCATTAGCACTTCCTTTGAAGGAAATTCAGAGATTATGATGCTTATAGACATTAGCCCTTCGGTAGGGACAAACGATTTTCGCAGATGCTTCATGATCCGGCTATTCATTTGGCCAAATTGAAGAAAATCCAGCTATATGCCTTATCTCTTGTTTTCGGATGGCATGTCAGAATCTGCGGAAAGCCAAGAACAAAAGGCATTCTCACGCAATTTTGAACTTCCTTATAAGAAAAAGGGATCAAAAACACGAGAAAGAGCTTAGACCATAATAAGATTTAAAAGTCAAATTGATCTTTAATAAGTTAATGCCAAGCCAACAAATTCCAGTAAGGGCCATTCAAATTACCAGATTGCCAAAACCTTGCACTCTTTGGGAAAGAAGAAGGTTTATGCATTATAGGAAACGTTTCCTCCATGACCCAAATTTTAAATGAAGAAAATAGACTTATTCCCTTTTTGGGATGAAATCTTGGTAAAGCCAAAAAAAGCTCATGGTCAAATATAGAACGAAGTTAAACAAGAAATTTGGAAATCAAAAACAAAAGACTTTGAAAAGGAATTTTATGAAATAATTTTGTAGACCGTGGGCCATAGATTCCTAAGAACCAAAATATCCGGCCAGATGCCGGAGTCCAAATTCCAAGGCTTTCAATAAGAACATATTCCATTTACAGAAATTGGCTCGAGGAAATGAGATTAGGAAGACATTACCGGTCAAATTTTCGAGTGCGACCGTATCATTGCAGAAGAGAAATCCGTATAGCCATCTCTTGTTTTCCGAAGCAATTTTGCCGGAACCAAGACAAAAGGATTTGTGCATAATTGGAAACATTTCCAGAGCAAATTTGGGACCGCAAAATGGATTAAAACCCAAAAAATGTTATAAAGTTAATTTTACAGCCGGGACCTGTATTAATGGAAGTATCCAAATACCAGCAGAAGGGATCCAAACAGAAGACTTTTGGCCCAAAAAAATATGTTTTTCAATTTCCCATTGATCCTTTGGGAATAGATTATTGTAAGATAACCAACAACGCCCAGAGCCCTTTCCCTCCTTTGGTTTGAAGAAAACATATCTATTCCTGTTTCAATGCAACTTGGGAAAAGAAAAGGGTTTTGCTTAGGAACGATTTCCTTCAGACGAATTTTGGGAAATAAGAAGCCGAAAAATTTCGGCCAAAAGATGTCAAAACGGTAAAGAATCCGGTCGCCAATATTAATTGACTATTCCAAAAAAGCCCGCAAGCCGAGAATAAGTTAAGGCCTTTGGCCCAAGTCAAAACTCTTTTTCATTCACCTACCTTTAAAATGGAAGGATAAATACCCCGTAGGCAAGCCGAGTTAACCGGTTTTGGAAAAAAATTTTTTTTTCCCTTTCATTGAAATGAGAAGAACAAAGCCCTTTGAAAATTTGCAATCTCCTATGGCAAAATTGGGAAGGAAAGCGACGAAAATGAAGTACTTTCAAGACGCCATAGAATGGAATTTCCTAAAACGGTCATAATTTTTCATTCGAGTCCGTCACCCATAAGTATAATCTCAAGAGCGAATCCAAAAATACTCACGCTATGCCAGAGGCCGAGTACCTCAATTCAGCCTGGACTTTGCCCAGTCAAAGAACATCATTCGCCTTTTTAAAGTTTCGACCCATTAGCACTCCTTTGAAGGAAATTCGAGATTATGTTTATAGATTAGCCTCGGGACAAAGATTTCGCAGATGCTCATGATCCCCGGCA